>BMAW01000572.1:472334-504187 GCA_019974015.1 Nephila pilipes | reverse complement strand
AAATGGATCAGAGGTGCATGTGGTAGTTTAAGCAAAAAGCTCTTAAAACTACAACAAATTTGAAAATCATCGTGTAAGACAGTACAGTTGCTGGTATCTGTAATACTACTGAGAAGAAAGATATAAATTCCCGATCTATCGTCATTACCCAGTGGTTTACGGCCATACAGAAAACTTTGGATACACAATAACAAGATTTTACGTCTCTCGATGGAAATGAGGCGAGACGTTTATTCCTAGTCTAATGAGGTATCTAGAGTTTGGTGAACTTATCTACATTTGCTGGTTGCCTTTTTGGTGCCGAAAAATCATAGTGTTTTGTTTGACTTTAACTCTTTTGATAAAGATATAAAGTAATGAAAAGCGAGGTAAGTAGACAGACCAATTTACGGGAGGATCAGTAAAAAATGTATAGTAGATGGTAGTTAAGAAAAATGTGGTAGAATATGATAAACATCGTACTTGAAAATTATAATCAGTTAAATCAATTAACGAGAATTATAGATCTAAAATAATTCAAATATTTAAAAAAGAGAAACATAATAAACATTTTTATTTACTGGAAATCACACTAACGCCGTTTTTCCGCCGCATTAAAAGCATTATGAAATTTTGCTCAAACTGATTTCATTTTTAGAACATTTCCCCTCCCCCTTTTTTTTGGTAAGTGAATGCAAAATAATGATTAGCACAAATTGAAAATTCATTGAATGAATAAAACAAGATTACTATTTAAAAATTGAACTAATTAGAGATGAAATGACAAAGACATTAAAGTTGTAAATAATAAACTTATGAAGAATAAAGCTTTTTTTCCCTCCAATTTAAGAAATATAATTTTGTTACATCAGCGGAAATCTTTGGAGACTTCTATAAGCATAAAAAATATGATGTGTATGTGTGTGGATAATCATTTGTTAATAGAGTTAATAATTCGAACCGAAAAAGGTAAAATTAACTATAATCTATTAATTTTTACACTGTACTGCTTTAAAATTTAATTTATAGTTTTGAATTTTTATTAAAGGTATAACGCATGAGGAATATCATTCTCAAAGATTTATTGATTTTTTTTATCTGGGAGAAATTTGCTGACATTCAATTTAAAGGATCTTATAAAATTTTACATTTTACACTTATCTATTTTATGAAGTATATTTATATTTCAACATCAGGGCCAAATTATTTAAAAAGAATTTAAATTAACTGTGTTTTATAAAGGTCACATTTTCACTTTAGTTCACTGATAATAGAATGATATTCTGTTATCGAAGATGTATTCTACAAAACCATTCAATTTCCCAGGTCCATGATTCCTCAGTAAAATTTCTTACAAGATTTAAGTTTTGAAATTGATATCTTCAAATACAATATATATTGATATCTTGAAATAATACAATTTTTATACATTTTCTCATTATTCATTAAAAAACAATTTTGAACACAATTCTTTTTCTTTAAAGTGTAATATGTTTTATCTGATTTTATCTTATAATACATTATATTTACATATTTATACGCAAACGGTAACAATTATTCTCTCTCTCTCTAAAAGGTCATAGTTTAAAATTTAAACAAAGATGAAAAAATTACACTATACTCCAAATTTATAATATACATGTGAAATAACATTTCTGTATCTTACTCTTGACATTTTGAACTTAAGTATTGAATATAATTCTTTCATCATACTATTTTAAAACTATGTATGAACAGCATGGATATTAAATATGTTTGCACTGAATATATTTATCATTTAAAAAGCATACATAGTAGTATTTATGCACATAATTCAAGAATAAGTTTAATTAATTTTCATAATGGATCTGAATAGATTTCCAAGATAGTTGCTTACGAATGACAATAATTTAGTTTTTTTTCCTATTTGTTGTTAAAGTTTTCAGTACATTGGAATCAGTTTTCTTTCTACAAAACCAGCAACCATTATAAAATAAATTTAAAGTTGCTTAAGAAAGTTAACACCTTTTATAAAATCAAATCGTAAGAAAAAAAAAGTTCTATACAAAGAACGGATTTAGTCACCCAAATTTCGCTTTTTTTATAATTGTTATTAAATCACTTAATTAAAATATCAGAATTAAATTAAACAAGGAAATATTGAGAAATGGGCAGTAGTAAATTTTCCGGTATTAAAATTACAAGAAATAATAAATTGTTAAATTGAATATATTTAAGCTAAATGTAATTAATATTAAAGCAAACGAAAAAAAATAGAAAAGTGGTCTGGTAGAAAACGCCCCACTTAAAACAATAGCCCCTTAAGTGGGTAATAAAAACTTTATTCGTGTGGTTCTAAAGAAGTATACTTACTTTTTAAAACCTCATACCTTTTATTAAGTATTATTTTCTGTAGATTTATTTTCTTAGATACTTTTCTTACGTCGAACTTACCTATCATACTTCCTCACAAGTGTATAATCAAAATACGCGTTTCTTTCATCTAGCACACACACAAACTCCCCACCCCAATACATTTTTTCCTTACGGATACATTTATCATCGTCCGAAGAAAAACGCCCCAAAAGTTTGATTCTTTCTATCTCCCTTTGTTTTCCATTTCTTTCTCTTATTTTTTGCCTTATTTTGTTCACTTTTACCAATTTCTCTCATATCCCTCATTTTTTAGTTAAAATTTCCTAGAATACGTGATTTACATCAAGAAAATATCCTTTATTGCGATTGTCTTTAAATTGCGGGAGGATGGGGGGGGGGACTCTTAAATCAAAGTTTAATATTTCATTCACATATCAAGTTCAGAGATTTCATAATAAAATTTATTCATAATTGAAATACATTTTTATACTAAAAATAAAAATATAACTTTTATTTGTTGATATACCCTAATGAAACTTAACTTTGCGAACGAGTTATATATCTTAAAGAATTTCAAATCATTTGTTTTGTAATGGTGAAAAATTGATACTCTTTCTTCATTCAAATGAACTTTTCCTGATGAATGTTTTTTAAAAAAAAAATATTGAGGTTTTAAAAATTTAGCTTCTAATATTTTTTTTAAATATATGCCTTTGAAGGATTGACTACATTTTTGGAGGTTTTGAGAAACTGAATCAAATCTAATAATTTCATTATACATTATTATCATTCAATTATATTTTATCATAAACATCACCTTATCTTAAAATTTATTCCATTTAATAATTGCTTTTCTATACCTTGTATTTATTCAAACCAGTGTAAAGGAAAACAAGTATTGTAAAGGAAAGATTAAATTATAATAAATAATAAAATAAATTAATTTTTTTCAAATACACAAAAAAATATTTGATTCGCTAAAAAGATGAAAATAGTTACTCTAAACTATGTAGAGTATTCATTAAGAAACAAAGTGTTTTTCTTATCACAAGGGGAAACATTCTAAAAAAATAATGCTTTTTTTCGGTTTCCTAAGCCTTTTACTTACATATCAGGATATTAAACCGCTTTACTTGAAGGTAGATTCTGCTTTTAAAAGTGTAATGAGACTCATTCATTAGTCTATCTAACATTAAAGAAAAAAAAAAAAAAAACTTAGAATTCAATGACGTGAAAGATAATTGCTGTATGGACTCTTGAGAAAAGCAGATATAATCTACGAAGTCGAACCCATTGTCTTTCTGTTAGATTATTATCTTTGTTGAGAATTATTATAATTCAATAGTATTGAATTCTATAGAATTACTCGAAAGATAGGAGAGGTAGAGAGAATTCTATCTTATCAATAGATGTGGTTGAAGCATGTAATGGAATCTGAAGTTCTAGCAATCTACAGATTTTGTCTACAAAATTAAAACTAGGAAATCGAAGAGTTATAGCGCATTCAAACTTTTCTGCTCGGCATTCAGTGAATGCATGTTATTAGCAAAGGTCAATCGTAAAAAATTCTCAGGAAAAGTAGCAATATATTTGTTCAATTTTATTTCATTCCAATAAGAAAATATACTCCTTATTGAAGGTTATAGTTAAAGCATTTGAAAATTTTATCGGTAGTGCTGATATTTTATACTTATTAAAAAGAGTCTTTCTATTATTTTATAAGCACATCAGTTTTATGGAAATTTAAAGGAGATTCATATTTTAGTACAGGAGATCCATATTCTAGGTAAAAAAATGTATGTAACACATTAAATGCATAGTTTGAATTATTAGCAGAGATTGAAATAAAATTTTAAAGAATAACATTTAACACATGTGTATTTTGTATCCTACACTTTGCTGATGTCAAATGTTTTATATCAAATTGGTTAGTTATTCATATTAATAATTGTTAATATGGTATATTTCAGATAATGCCTTACCACATAGCGCTATGAAATATACTAAACCAAAACTGCGCAAATTGATGATAGTTTGATTTAGTTTCTTTCTGGGAGCAACAACTGATAATTCGACATTACAAAAAACTTATTCATCAGAAGAAAAAATCATAATATAGATTATATTCTCTCCTACAATACATATATTTTTCTAAGATGGTGTCATGAAATTAAAGGAATGTAAAGAGAAAATGAATGTCCTATTGTTATTGTTTCCGATCGTTCCATACGTACTTTTATATGATTATGGAAAAAATATCGCGATGGAGCAACAACATTTTCTAATTTTAAGGAATAAATACAAACATTTCTATTGGCAAGATAGTAAAAGATTTCAAAAATTCATTTGATCCGGTAACTGAATATCATACACAAACTGATCTTTTGAATGTTTGAAGTACAGTAAAATGACGTTAGAAGCAAGCAGTGCCTGTCAAAATACGGACACTTATTTGATTGAATAAAAAAAAACATTTGCTTGCATTACAAAAGGAGAAATATTCTTTGCTTAACAAAATTTCAATTGCATGCTTTGGTTTTGAGCGTCCTTTTTAATTACTTAATATGCATTACATATAACTACAATTTTTCAGTATTTGTTTTCATATCGTTGCTCCTATTTGGAAAGTGTTTTTAGGGCTATTGTTAACATAAATGAACAAATGAAACTAATTAGGAATTGGAAGTTTAATAAAAAGAAGACACTAGAAAAGAAAATGAACCAAAAATCAAAATAGGGAGGGAAAAAATAAGCTAATCGCACTTATTTGACATCAAAAATAAAAAGTACCTTGTTAATTTCTTTTCAATATAAAATAATTAATAAACCAGAAAAAAATATAGGAATCTACAAACAATAATAAAGAATCAGTTTATTTTTGTCAAATTAAAATTACAAATGAAGCTTCTGAGACTAGTTTTAATTTTTTTTTCATTTGAATTCAAAAGAAAATAGTGCCCATATTTCTTTTAATTTTAAACTATTTTTAGAGAAAGATGTGCTTTCAAATTTCCAATTTATTTTCAAAAAACATGCACATTAAATCAGCTCTAAAACTCATTCAATTAATTAAAGAACTAATTATATTGGATTGTGTATTCAAGTTTGTAATTTTCCAATTACATATGAGAACCCCGTAGGGAGGAAAACATCATGTTATTATAATTCACGTGAGTCCCTTTAGCTACATGCTCATTATTGAAATAACAGACAATGTAGGTTGTTTTTAAGTGATTTATCAGGTACTGTCTCTTTGAATTTAGTAATACAATCGCAATTCGAAATGTAATTTTGATGTCAAAACAGATTTTGAATAAAGCATAATCCAAGACAACGACTTGATGTAATCAAGCATACAAAGCCAACAAATTTCACGATTTTTACTTTTAAGTGTTACGGCATCCTTAACTTCCAAGTAATTTTTTTTCACAGTTTATGAATTAATTAAAAACTCTGGTTATACTTAAAGGTACTTTAATTAATGAAACAAATATCTGTTGTCTGTGAACATAGAATATGATACAGGAAAAAGGCAAAATGAATGCACAACTACTGTTTAAATACTTATGGGGGAAATAGAATGCGTTTTATTTTCACAAAATAACATATTGGTTATTAATGGTTGGAAAAATAAAAACTCGAATTACTTTTACATAAAATTATCCTCTTAAAATACTGGATAGAAGACGTGAATCTCTCTAAACGCTTTTTTTTAAAATAATTTAATTATTGTATAAAAACGTCGCTTGCATTTGAAATTCCTCCGATACTTACAAAAAATTAAAAGATGGCCTCTCAACGAGTCTTGAAACTTGATAATTTTGACTTTAAACTTGATAATTTGAAACTGAGTGAAATTTGATAACTGCAAACGTAAGATGAATATTTTTTCCTTAAAAAAAATTATATTTGCTTTTTCAGATGCGATTAGCATATGCTGAATAAGATAAACGGGTTTGTAGAGATCTCTAGAATAGCCTAGAACGTTAAAAAAAATCATTTGTCGAAGTTTTCGTAAACTGTCTTTGGAGATGGTTTCTTATTTTTTGAAGGGGGAATTTTTTTTTTTTTTTTAAATATGTATTCTTTTTTTCATATGATCACAAAACTCAAAATAAATAAACATTGGCTCAATTTTTTCTCTACATTCGTGTTTTTGCTAAAATTATCAAAATTTTAATTAACTGAAGCGGTATTTCATATTTGATTTATTAATAAACACATGAGCGAGAAATTTATTCTTTATCCTGATTTGTATGAGGTTATTACTTTTAAAAAACCGACTGAAATAAAATAAGTCATTTACTTTTAATCCGAAGAACTCGAAGAACAGATTTTTATGGTTTATGGATATTAATCGCAAAGATAATGAACTTTTACAAAGATAATATTAAATAATACAGATAAAAGTTTTCCTTATTACGATGTCTAGGAAAACTATTTCCTCTTCGAAACATTACTCTTGCTTATTTTAGAAGGTTCAAATGCTTAGAAACAATATACATCTTTCTCTTTTCTACATTGTCTCTAAACTAACTAGAAAGAAGTTCATTTATAAGTTGTTCAATATCCTCAATGTTTCATAAAACCACTCAGAGAGCAAAGATTGGTACAAAATCAATGCTCAGACTATAGCTCCACAAGTCATGGTTGAACATTGGGATCAGATCGGAACAGACTCATAAAAGTGCAACAAATTTGAATGACAAGCACACGACAGCAGTTCCTGCTGTCTTTTATTCCACTTTGGCGAATGACATAAATTCCAGTTTCGGCGCTGTTATCTCGCGGTTTACGGTCGCGAGACAAACTTTGGTTACACAATAACAAGATTTTATGTCTCTCGTAACTTTGAAGGAAATGAGGCGGGTCGTTTATTCAGAGGGCTAACAGGCAGCTATCATCTGTTGGGGTCGTTAAAATTTGTTACTTTCCTTGTCGTAGACGTATCGGAGTGTTTTGTTTCATTAAATCAATTTTGAAGAAAATACAAAAGGGTGAAGTAACGAATACAGTTAAAATGACTAGATTAAATGATCATTAGCATGCTAGAAAGCTAAATAATATTATGTAAAGACTTAGAGGAATAGAATAAAAAGGTAAAATAATGAGAAAATCTACAATTTAATTCAAACTTGCTTTGAGAATACTCGCCTCTTTAAAGAAAAAAATTTATACAGAATAATAAAATTCTAAAATATATTTAAAGATATATTGACGCGAGACATAATTAATAGGTATTCAATTTTTATATAGTAAAATCGGCTTAGACATGCTACCCGAGTGGCACTTGGTACAAACTAATAAGTATTTAAAGAATATTATTCAGGTTTAAAGAAACATGAGCTAAAAAAGGTTAATATATCTGAAAAATTAAATTGGGTAAACAATAACAAACTTTTGAAATCGTTTAATTCATGATTATGAAATGCGAATTGTCCTAATAATTTAAATATTATCTTCAAATAATTTTTATTCATTCTAAAATTAATTTTCATATTTCTTTTATTCATTTGAGTATCTTTTAAACACATAACACGGGAGGTCCTTTTCTTATAATGCAGCAAAATATAAATAAAACTTTTTTATTTTCTAATTTATTATTCTGAACGCTTTTGTCCCCAACACGTTTCATTCAAAATATAAAATTAGAGAAAGGAACCATTTCAGTGGCTTTACAAGATTTTTTAAGAGAAACCATTTCTTTACTAATTTCAACCATATCGTACTGGTATGGTTAAATAGTTTTTTTTCCTTTATCAAATTTTTTCCATTGTTCGTTGGAAAGTATTTTACATATTCGCTCATTTTTTATCTTTCCATTATTCGTTTAACCCTTGCTTTATTTAACAAATCACATATTTCCATATAAGAAGGATCATAGTTCATTTTCAATTTCGTACTTAAAGCAGAAAAAGGAATGACTTAAACCATTTTGTTTATATAGTTTTTTTGTTTTACGGTTGATTGATTCCAAAGACAATATCCCTAGTAAGCTTTGAGATGAACTTACCTACCTCGGTTCCTTACGGGAAGATAATCAGAATACGTGCTTTTTTCACGCCCAAAATCCTCCTTTTGATTTCATTCCGACGATGCGTTTATCATTCTTCGTACAAATGGATAAGAAATATTTCTTTCCCGTTTCTTCCCCACTTTTTTCTGGTTTCTTTCTGAATCTATTAACTTTCTTCCTGTTTTACTTTTGCGAACTCTACGATTGATATTAAGGTTAGTCATGAGAATATTGTTTTTGTAAACAACGATAAAATACGCTTGTTTCTTTCGTATGTAATAAATGGTGTAGTAATATGTTTTGCTTAATAATATGGAAAATCATTGTGAAGATGGTAAAAGGTTATATAAAATGAAATATTGCATTTAAATTTGGAGCTGAAGATTTCAAATAGCATTCGTTTGCTGTTATCATGAAACGAATAGTGAAGTAAATTTTTAAGAGAAAAAAAATGGTATTTTAAGACATTGAAAATGTAGGAAAAACAATTTTTCTCGAAATATGGTGTCACTTGACTGAGGTTCAAAATCACAAGGTCCGTCGCCAATAACCTTCGTGTTGCTCCATATATATACATATATATATTTATGTATATATATATATACATATATATATATATATATATATATATATATATATATATATATATATATATATATATATATATATATATATATATATATATATATATATATATATAAATATAATTTCCTGAATAGCTGTCGATTAACATAATGGGTGAAATTATTTTTAAATAATGACATTTCGAATAAAAAAATTCACAAACAATGTTGAAAATTACACTTTTTTTCCGTATAAATAGAGAATTTAAAATTTTATTTCTTTTTAGGAAGGGAAATAATAAAAATTGCATCTGTTTGCATTACGTGAATACATACTGCACAATTTTAAGAAACATTCCTACAGCCATATTCTTAAATAAATTGAATGACAAAATAGTGTTGATTTCGCACTGTATGCAAATATACTCCAAAACAAGTAGAGGGAATTTAAATTATTTGTAAGTAAATTATATATATAAAAAATAGAAATGGATAAACATTGTGAATTGCTCATCGTAGAGTCCTGAATCAAAATGACCTTCTGTCATTATATTTTAGAAATTTAGAAATGCACTTAAAATATTTTCTTAGAATTCATACTGTATACTTCCAGACTACATCTATGTAGGGAAAGAAAATTTGAATCAACTTTAAATTTATTTCATTCCTATTTTTCTGTTTGTAATTCTTTCTTTTAATGTTCTAATTTCACCATATTGTTGACACCAAACCATAATTAAGTCAACAAAATTATCGAGATCTATATTTGTCATCAGAGTGTGCAGAACATTATACATTGTTGTTGCTGTTTCTAATCCAATCCGGTCGAGACAATGGGCGAGACAAAAAGAGGCTGGCTGCTTGGTTAAGTCCTCCCTAGAAAGCCCTAGGCAAGAAATAAGATGTTCAGGGGAGGACTGATTAGAGTTACAATTTTTACTGATGGAGAAGATCTTATTCCTCCGGTGAAATTTGAGACACCTCAAGTAACTGCTCTGAAATCTTAATATTGCAGTCTGCTGTGCCCGATCACCTTCAAAAATGATGGCTCCACTAGATCGCTTATTACAGTATGCGTCAGTCATGCGTCAGAGAATAAAGCCAAGAACGGTCGATTGTAGGTTTAACACTTGAGCAAGTATTTTGAAAGGTTAAAGTGTTAAAAGTCAAAGTCACATTGACGTACCCTCCTTAGCTAGTGGCATCAGCCACTTCATTACCGCTGGTGCCAATATGAGAGGGAATTCACTGTAGACACGCATCATTATACCTTAAATAGGGAGGATCAGAATTTTTCAAATTCTGATAGGACACAATTTTAATACATCGTTTTCAATCCACCTATTTATTTATTTTTTAAATATTAGAGACTTTGAAAATGCTAATGAAAGGGATAGAGAAATTCTCAAAAAGTGAGCATTATTTATTTTTTACTATTATTGAAACTAATAATCTTTTACTTAAAATTGTTTTTCTGTTACTGCAAAATTTAAAATTACTGTTAAAAAGAATAAATTTTCAGAGAAAGCGAATATTTAATCCACTTTTTTTTTTATTTTGATGATAATAATCCATATAAAAGAAAACTAAGAGCAGTTAAAATCTACCTCTCTCCTAAAATATGCTAAATTTATAATATGAGTGATATATATAATTCTAAAAACCTTTCATCGTTTAAACTGATTTAAAAATACTTTGAAGAATTATTATAATTCATTTGGAAATAGAAACAAACATATAATTTAAGTATTAAAAGCATTAAAAGTGCATACGACCATTCGTAATTATTTCAATTCTAAGTCTATACATTTAACAAATTAACCACAGGAATTCTTATTTTTTTAGAATGTAAACACTGAATGAATTTTTAATTATTAATAAAAATAATTAATCTACTAATGTTTGAGAAAATAAATTAAGCAATTAAATCAAGTAATAAAACTTAAAGAAATATTGTACATTCATTTTTTTATTTTTCAACCAATGATCTACAAATAAATTCTTACTGCTACTGGATTAGATGGAAAATTTCATAATTAAATTTTCACAAAATTGTGGGGTGTGAGTTGTCTGAACAAAACTTGTTCTTAAAAAAATTCTTTAAATTATTTTTAATGTCATATGCCTTCCCTTGATTTTAGGGTTTCCAAGAATATTAAAAGTAATTTGAACTTTATCAAAAAATCTACGAAAATTTAAATATAATTAAATTCGTTGGATGCCATAATTTTTTTCAATAACTTCTAACTTTCGACATACCTTTCAGTATTAATATTTTAGAAATACAGAAATACTAATCATAAAGAATCGAGATAAATTTATTTTGGGAAGATTAATAAAATGATGTTTTATTTCAATTAATCATAATACTAAATTATAATTTTTTTACAGATTATTTTTGTATCATTTTGTTTTCATGTTTATATTTCTTCAATACAAATATAGATGGCGCCATGAAAAAGAAATTACTGAAAATCAGTTGTTACGGAGATTTCAATTCGGCCAATATGTAGATTTTTGAATCAATTATAAAACCTCTCTTTCAAGAACTTTACTTTTTAGTTCACCATTCACACAAATAATATAGGAAATCAAAACTAATTATTAAAAATATATCAGCATATCATTTAAAGTCAATACATTTACGATTCAAATTCGGATTGATTATTATCTCTGAAAAGAGACAAAACTTACGAATACAGTGTCTTAGCCTTTTGACGTGCATTTATTATGACTTTAAACTTTTTGAATTATCTAATTCTAAGTTTTTCCCCGTTTTTGTTTTCCTAGAAATCATATTTCCAAATTCTGTTGAGAACGATTCACATTATTCTTTCTCTTCGAAAAAAAAAAATATTTCACTCCTTATAAAAAATTTAGTATGTCAGATTTAATAAGTGATAATGACAAAGTATTGCAAATTATTTAAATTACTAAAAAAATAAATTTAAGGATCAAACTCAAGGAAATATGACCTTGGAAATAAAATTATTAAGTTAAGGAAACTAAATTAATAACAAAGTATTATTGAGATTTAATCCAAATGTCAAAAATACCATTGGCAGTAAATTTTTAGCACAATAAATTATATAAACTTTATATAGCTATTATGTGAAATAAATGTAAATAATGAATAGGGGATATGTTGAGATTATGAAATTAAATTAACTATAAGTTGTCATGAATACAAAGAAGTAGTCTACTTTAAGATTTGTTCTATAATTTTAAATGCAGTCAAACATTGAAGTACATTTTTAATGCAAAATATTAAAGATATAGTTATTAGTTGAAGAATTAGTTATACAGTTGATAATATCCGTTATAGAATCATTTGTTACAGAATTCGTTAATTAGTTGAGAATATTCACTATAGAATTATTTGTTATAGAATTCCTTAATTAGTTGAAGACCGTGTGCATGTTTGGGGAAACATTTTCTAATTCATTCGGGAGATCCTTTTAAGGAAAAATAAATCGACTGATGAATCAACCATTGTAAAAAGAAATGTTCTAACCTAATCTAGGTGAGAATTATTGTCCATGATAATGGATTCACCACCGATTACTGAAATGCAAAGGACCACAATAAATCTAAGCATTTCGTCCTCACACCGCTGACGCTTTTAATGATAAATCACTGACCAGATTGACACGGCAAGTTAAAGATATTTCCATCCCAGATCTAACTCCCCAAATAGGACAATTCCGTGTACAAATGGAAGTTTATTTTTAATGCCATGGTTACACCAACCAATATCACATTGAAAAGGCACTCATAATGTTGTTCTTTCTGGCCATTAAATCCTGATCTCTATTGTGTTTTGCAAGCCAATGACTTAGATTTAATCTTCCGCTAACATCTTCCAATTTACAAACACCGATTCCAGTAAAACTGTAGGACACTCTGAAAGTTTCAGTTACATCGGGAACTTCTGGATGACCATTGATCCTCAAGATACCGATTTTTGGCATTGTAATATTGCAAGAACATCGTTTTTATTTTATTACGAATCTTTCAATGCGTTTCATTCCTTTTTCATAGTCTCTTCATACATTAGGAATAATGAAGATCGATTTTAGCCTCTTGATAAAAATGCGCAACTTGCTACATTACAGGAAAAAGTTGCGCACTCTCAAGTTTGTTAATATGGTACTTTTCCTTTAACCTGCTTTATTTCACCCTTGTTGAAACGGTAATTGGTTGAAACGTCATTAGAATGTTAGAAAATATGTTGCGAGCATCCTACGTTAAATAAGTACATGTATGATTGTATGAGTAGGGGCATTCGTATTTTGAAGAGTTTTTCCAGTTTTAAGATTTGTTCTAGTCCTTTAATCTTAGAAGTGGAGAAACTATTTTTAAATCACTCATAATAATAAAGGAAAAATAAATATATTCAACTAATGGTAACAAAAGCTCCAAGAATGTCATTCAATTTTTATACTATATGGCAGGAAATCCTTTCATAAATGTTATCAAGTTTTCAAGTAAACCAATTTAAAATATGATGAGAGAATTGTGTGAAAGTTCCCGGAAAACAAATAATAACTTGAAAAACTGATCAACAAGATTATTCTTGGCTCTGAATCACCCAAGAGGGCCGAGCTCATCAAAAAAGTTTGCTGCGGTAACCTAAGGGTTGTTAGTTCGCAACCAGCGTTGTTTCCACTCAGTTGTTTGGGTTCCAACCCTGATGCCACTGAAGACACTCCGTGAAGTGGGATTGATGCTCGTTAAATCTGTTAAGGTTGCAAATCCTCCCTTTGGCGTGGTGTGGACGCTTGGAGAGGAAGGTGCCAGCTCAGGTGTCGTTTTCGCACTTGACAGAGGTTCAGAATTACGAGGACCTTCATGAACAGCCACATGTGGCTTCTAAGTATGAAAATTTAATAATGAACCACATTTAAGCTGCACTCGTCAAACATACTTTAATTTGTAAATAATTTGTATGTTATAGGACTTGAAATAAACTTTTGATTGCCTCTTGTGTCGATTTGAAAATTATTAGTTTTAAGTGTCAGAAAGCTCCTAAATTTAACCATTTGTAAATCGTAGTCTCCATATATTTCTTGAAATGGAGTTTACTAAGCCCTTAACTAGTATCTTTATCGTGAAATTGTATCAACTTCATATAAAAGGTTTGAAGAGATATATAACATATAACATAATTTTGAAATTTTTCTGGTTGAAATAATCGCAAAGCTGAAAATACAAAATCCTAAATAAACTAAAATTGAATTGATTGCTCATATGTATCGATTTATGTCGCTGTCAAGCGTATAAGCAATAATTTTTTTTTTTTTTTAAAAATGTTTTATGGGGTATATAAAAATGAAATTACTTTTACTCCATTTGACAATCTAGAAAAGAGATTTGAACATGATACTCTGTAAATGACATGTCAATTTATAGGACAGTCCAACTGAAAAATTAGAACTCTGCAAAAACAAAATGAACTTCATATTATTATTTTGAGCTTGACAGAGTGTAAAATAGGAGGATCGATGAAGATTGTTAGTCTGTTTATTGATTAATAAGTTTAAATGTTTGATATACCTTTATATATATATATTCCCTAACAATTGAGAATCTGGGATAATTCTGTTGAAAACATTTTCAGCTCAGAGTTTGCAAAAAAAAGCTATTATTATTTTTTTTGTTGATATTTATAGAACACATTTCATGTTATGATTAGATATAGATGATATATAAATAATTAACATTACTTAGAATAAATTTGTTTGTAGTTTGTCAATTTTATTGAAATTTATACAAATGTGATCTAATAATGGTCCCATTTAGCACATCTTACTATTAAACAAAAACTTTTTTTTTCGTTTTATCTTTGCCCTGTTTTTTTTTTGCAACAAATAAAGCATTTGGTTTATTTCTTTCCCTGCTTCTGGAGCTTGATGAAGAGATCTTTTTTCCAGTTTATTTTATTTTTTATAAGACGCACCCTATTTCCACTACATGTTTGTATCAGTAAAATTTGTTAACTTCTTTGAATATCATCTCCTAAGCTCACTTCCAAATAAAGGAAAACATGAAATAAAGCACACAGATAACTAATAAAAAACGGAGACTAAAATATTTTAAACTTATGAAAAAAATTATTATTAGACATTGCACTATAAGGAAAGTCACACAGAGTACTAGATATCAGGCATAAATTTTAATAAAGAACACTTTAAAGAACACAATAAAGAACACTTTTTTCTCTTTTTTAATGTATGTGGTGTCTCATCAATTCATTTAAATAAGTGTGAATATGTTGGCATGTTTGTCCTTTATTACGTCATTTTACACTGCTCTAAAATCATTTAAAAGAAGAGCATGACATTCAGTGATAATATTAAATAATTTTTATAAATTTTTAATGAGAAAATTTTATATCCGGCATTATGTTATTGCAAACAGGAAAATTTATATACATATATTTAAATCAGAAAATATTATAGCTCCAGCTTCAACAATATCTCTGTTGTTCTCTCTATAAAGAGAGTGCGTCACTCAATATTGAATAGGGAGGAGGGAAACTATATACATTCTTTCTCACTCTCTATCTGCTTAGTTATAAAACAAAATACTCCAAAATTTTATGCAATCGTGGTAATCGAGCGGTCATGGCCAGCTATGCTTCCATTCGAATCCTAGTGCCACTTAAGACCCGTCGTGAAATAAGGCCGAAGAATGCTAAATCTGTTCAAACATTTGGAGAGGAGGTGCGTCAGGTATCGTCCTTGTCAATTAACCAGGGTTCAAAATTACGATTCCTGCAGCCAATAGCCTTACTGTTGCTTAAAAATGCGACGTTAATAAACATTCAATGGAACAAACAAGCTCTCATGGTGAGAAAGAATTACGATATTAATATTATTTCCTGATGAAAGAGTTTCCAACATTCCCCATTCATCAATTCTCGCGCCTAAGAAAGTAGCCGAATCATACTAGTGCCACCTATCACCGTTAAAGTAAGCCCAAATGGAACAGCGTTATTGATATTGCTTCGATGGAAAAGAAAAGAAAAAAATTCGTTATTTATGAATACATTTATTTATTTATTAATGTTTTGAGGTACATACTTCTCTCTTTCGTGACGTATTCAAAATGCACATATGAAACAGCTAAAAATAAATATCGTAAAATCGAGTCGCTATTTTAGATGACGAGATCAAAATGCACATATAAAACACCTAAAAATAAGTGTAGTGATATTAAATCGGGTTTTAGGTGATGAAATCCATACCTGAGTTGGCATTTTATTCGTCAATTTAAAATCTTTAAGCCACGTGTTATACATTTGTCAGCATCTATACGAGTAATATAAAATAATCGCGCTTTGGTTCCGATCAATCAAAGACGAATAGGCAAGTCATCCACAACAGTTGGTTTTTTTTTCCTGCAAGGTCGTGCAAAAAAAATGTTGGTTTCATTTAGACCAGAGGTCTCAAGTCCTCCCATTGTCGTGATGTGGAAATTTGGAGAGGGAGTGGATGAAAATTGAGAGGTAAATCGTTAATAGCCCTCGTGTCGCTTCTTAGTGTGACGTTAATAAACAATTAATCAACCAAGGCGAACAGCCTAGTGTTGCTCCTAAAAGCGGCGTTACTAAACAATAAATCAGTGAGGTAAGGCGAGAAAGTTAGGAAAATGAGGTACCACATCCTTGTCACTTGTTGCTTACTCGAAATAATGAGGCCAATTGTCAATAGTCCTTTTGTAACTCTACAGCGTAATATTAATACAAATTTATAATTTAGTTCTTCTCATTTGCAATAATTTTTCATTAGATCTCTGTAGCCATGTGATAAGAAAGCGAGCTCTGTGATTGATTTTTAGTGGATTCGAAATGGATGTAAAGAGGGAAGATTCACATTAAAATACCACTATAAGTCTAACATAATAAAAAATATGTAAGTGAAAATAGTAAGTGATACTTCTTAGTAATGCACTCCGTTTCCGATTCGTATAACGACAGTTGCGTTGACGGACTGAGATTGCTGATCGTAAACAGATTTCGATCTTTAAGAACTAACATTACGTAGAAATTTTGGAAAATTGGGTACCGGCTTATATTCTCATCAATTTAAAAATTGTCCCTAAGAGCAAATGGTGTTTCCTTATGAGAAGTTAGTTAAAACAACAACCAATTCCTCACAGAGTGAAGATTTTGAATCTATTCGACTCGAAAGTGTCACTCTAAAGACTTATCCCCACCGACGCAACAAGGAAATTATTCATGATCCAATACCCATCAGCAATTAGAGTCCCTTTTTATTGTTGTGTACTGCTCGGGTAGGTTGTAAAAAGTTAAGTAAAACGGGTACTAAATTTTTATTCATAATAATTTATTTTCATTAAAAATTCATTAGAAGCAAAAATGTTGCCGGACCTTTCACAGCTACATTTTAGCTGGAATCTTTGTAGGAATGTTTGGGGACTACTTATGAACTTGTTTAGTAAGTAGGAACACCTCAGCTCTCTTTTTTTATTATTATTGTTAAATTGGTACAAGTTTCATATCAAATCTTCACATTAATCATACCTTTGGTTACAGAGATCTCAAACCTTGATGAAGATGAGTCTTTAAACTACACAAAAGGCTATTGACAAAGTTCATTATAGATTTTATTCTTGGTCAAATGAAAGGGATGGCACATAAGTGGTATTTCACTCCTAGTTTCAACTCCAAAAAGTTAGAATTTCGATTATGCCAGAGTTCGGACAGCATTTCCAATCATTCTATTTCATTAGATACTGAAGTTAACATTCGTAATTTTGGATTTCCTTCAAGTAAATGGAGCTAAAGTTAGGGATTTTTGATCGATATTGCAACATTTCCACGAATTTTGAGATGGGCATAGACACTCTTATAAATAAGGGAGAGCCTATTTTGTGTTCATACGTCTGGCTTGGGGCACTTGAGTTTCTCTTTTGACCCATTATCTCTTATCCTAGTTTGATTTAAGCTGAATACATTTCCCCATACATGAGCGATTGCATGCTTTATAATAAGTTAGAATATTTACTTAAAATTGGGGAGTCATTTAAAATTTAAAGTCGAGTAGAAGTTAAAGCGAAGTTTTCATTTTTAGAGTTTTTCTGGGCAAAATTTTAAGAATTTTCTAGTTAAAACTGCTCTAATTGCTGAAGATGGATGGAGGCAAAGGGCCGTCTAATAAACGTCTAGTAACTCGGATCAAAATTTGAAATTAGAATTGTGATGCAAATGGCGAGGATAGAGAGCGTGCGTTCTCATTGGTCGATAGGAAGTGTATTTTAATTTGAATAGTTTTTGAAAGAGAGGTAGGATTTTAAGTGAACTGTAGGCCATTCTTCTTGATACCGCAAGAATAACGATACGATTCAGCACGGTGCGAGCCGTGTCCTTTGGGATTTCAATTTAGCTGTTATAAAGAAATAATAAGTAAAGGTGATACTATACAGCATGCTGATTGATTGATTGTTTTATTAATGTCACCAAGAAGCAACACGAGAGCTATTGGCGACGGACCTCATAGTTTTGAGCTTTGGTCAAGTGTTAAGGATGACATCTGAGCTGGCACCCCCTCTCCTAGCTTCCACCCCCGCCAACGGGGAGACTTTGGAAGCCTCGACAGATTTAAAAGAACTGCACTTAAATCTTGAAAAGTACTTGAACAGATAAATAAATACGAAATTAACGTACATTTAGAAAGAATTTCTTTCCTTTCAATTTTTTTGGAGAAAAAAGACTGAATATCTATTAAGTACATTTTGATCGTAGCACTATTTATTAATATTCAGAGATACAGTAAAACCCATTCAATACTCTTATTTTCTTATAACAGGTTTACCTAAATTTGAAATGTTGTTTCTTTTTAATAGAAGAAAATATTTAAGACGCTCAGTACTCCTTTTCTTTAAAAAAATATATGCAAAAGTAGTATAAATAGATTATCAATTCTTATAAAATTTCAAAATGAAGAAATATTTTTTTTAAATAATAAGGAAATGTGGAATGTATTTAGTTAAAAAATTAAAAAGATTATGATATAGTAAATAAATTAAGCAGAATATGTGCTTTTACTCAAAAAAATTAATCGCTTTTGCTCGCGTTTCTTCAAAATTAATTTTAAAGAAATATCTGACATATTAAAACATTTATGAGTCATCCGTGAATCTGTTCCAGGAAGTTCTCTGAAAGTAAAGATATGTTTTATAAGAAGTGGAGACTGGAATTTTGCTTTAATTACTTCGTTCACGTCAAAAAAGAAAATAAGCAACTAATTAATTGCTTATACGCTGTCGAATTATGCCTTATTAAGAATTAATCGCTTTTTTTTCTTTTCTGTAAAACATTTTTTCCTCAGAAATTATTAAAAAAAATGCACTTTTCCAGAAAAAAAGTTTGTTTATGGAAGAAGAGAATAAATGTTTCGATAAATAATAATAAAAAGCAGAGGTAAATAAAAAAAAAATAAACAGATTTTTACTTTTCTTTTTAGCAACTCGTTTAAGAGATTTTTATATTCTGAGAAAATGGAATCGTTTCCATTCTTCGAAATTTCCTTGAATTACTATTTCTTGCAGTTTGAACATATTCTGGTTGAAAAATCTCAATTCGGTAATTCCCATCAACATTGTTTATGAAAATAAGATTATCTGAATCCTTTGAGATATATGTCAGAGGAAGACAGTTAATGATGGATTGGCAGTAACATGAGATAATGAAAAGCTCTTCGTAAGTCAAGATAGCATTTTTCTTAATTTAAATATCCTTGTTTATACACAGATATTTTTTGCAAGAAAATAATAGGAACTTTAGTGGTTTTCTTTTGAATAAATCAAACAAACTACTTCTTGCTGAACCTTTGTCCTCTCATATTGAAGAAAGTCGAACGTATAACCAAAAAATGGCTCCTATGCAACGGCTTTGGGCCTTTAGATACTGAGGTGCATCTAAATTGATATGAGCTGACTGAATAGTTTCTTTTGATTCTATTTCTTGGCTGAGAAAATACATTAACTTATCAAGCGAGCGATTAGAATCTTGAATCGCATAAGATGATGGGTCAACATTTATGGTTCTCTTAAATGCGCATAGGACTGATTCCGGAATGCATGGATTTATCAATGCTTCGAAGAATTCAACGCATTTTTCCTGCGATCTTCTTAAGAATTCAAGAGTAAATAATTTGGTTTTTAAAATATAAAATTCCTCCAAATCACATTTAATATTTTCGCATGCATTTTGCATGTCTAGCACGAGAAAGTTGCTTATATAAATTTTTACTCTGATGTCTTCTCTCCTGAACTATTCTTTTAACTGCTTGATAACTTCGAAGTAGTTATCTTTTGTTTGTGGAAAAACCGTCAATCACCTTCGCCATTTTAGGTCCAAGAACGCAGCACTGATTCAAATTATACATCTTATGTTCGTCTGGTATATCAGAGTCAAATTACATTTTCTTAAATTACGATCAAAAGTTATGAAAATCTTTAGGTTCAACACTAAATTTCGCCAATTCAAATTTTGATAATTAGAACTTCCATTTCCTATTCTGTGAGATTTCAGTTTCATTGGGTGATTCACTTAATTTTTTAAATTATAGAATCTAATTTTATAGAAATTTGATTCATTTTGTTTTCATAAACATCCGTTTCAATGAAGCCATCTTCATATACATTGGCGAGCTTTTCAACGCTCAGAAAAGTCCAGGTATTCATTCTCATTCGGAATCCAGTGCTATGAATTGATCAGAAAGCTATGTTTGAAGTGAATACAATTCAGGAACTGAATTTTCATAACCCTTCAATACATTTTCTATTGAAGCAAAACACATAACTAGTTCTTAAAGACTTTCGTTTCACTTTCAGATCTTCAATTTCCATAATAAAAGCAATAAGCGTGGACACTGGAAACAATATGCGTAAAATCTTAATTCGGAAATCCTAAGTTGAAACTGAAATTCTAAAATGATTGATTTTATTAACATCTCACCAGAAGCATCTCGAGGACTATTGGCAATGAACCTCGTAATTCTGAACCTCGGTCAAGGGATGAAACCTGTAGGTCAAAGACTGCACCTTATTTGGCACCTCCCTTTCATAAATATAACATCACGCTAAAGGAAGGAGTGTGACTTCGACACATTTAACGTGCATCAATCCTGGCTAAACTCGCAACTGGACGAAACCTGCTGGCCGCGAGTCTACGATCATGACCCCACTAGTCTATTGCTGCCACACAAATCTAAAATGAAAAAGAAAGTTAGTTTAAAAAGTCAAAAGATCATATAAAAAACAGCATTTTATTTCTAAAACAATACAAGATGAAAGCATCACAGAAAACATAACTTATAGCAAAAAATATCTATTTTCTTATAAAAACGTTACGATGAGTAGAGTGGCTTGGGGCATGATGTCACAGACGTCTAAAAAGTTGTCTATAAGAACATAAAAACAAATTATCTGTGACTCGTGCTGACGCAACATTAGTCTTGATTGAAAAGTAAAATAATACCATTTCAATTAGGAAACAATGAAAAAAATTACCATTGAAAAAAATTCCTTATAATTGATTTTCTCTAATCCGGAATAAGAAATACGAGTAATATGTTATTTTCCCTTGAAATTGTGTGGTGACAAAAAAACTTGCTGTAAAACAATACTTTCCAATCAAGCGAACTAAATGAACTATACTATTTTTAAAGATCGCTCATCTTTAGATGGTTCATCTTACATACTAAATCATTTGTAAATAAAATATTTAAAAATATTACCCTGAAAAAGATTTCGGCACTATACTTAATAACTGCAATCATTAAATAACATGTTTCAAAAAATTGTGATTCTCATTTTTCTGATTAAAAAAGTGATAAAAAGTTTGTTTTCGAAACAAAGCAAATAACAGTAACATGTAAACGAACATGATAAATTTTTAATTAGAATCAACAAACTTTCAATTAAAATCTTTATTTTAGAAACTAAGCAAACAGGAAGTATGTGTAATTGAGATTGAAATAAATTTTAAATTATATGCCAAGTAAAAACAAACGCTATATTAAGATCTCTGAAAAAAATGTGCAAATAATTATTATTTTCATGTTATAATTTAAGTCCTAGAGCAAAAACAGTCAATATTAATGGAAAACGTGTGCCTAAAATGGATATATATATATATATATATATATATATATCCTGAAAATTTATGAAAGAATAATTTAAAATATTTAAAAAGACAAAAAACTCAGAAAGAAATGTAACAATGAAAGAAAAATAAATGAAAATATGGAACCCAGCATGTCAAAAAGCAATATCGGGCTGAATATATATATATATTCAATTTTAACGAAACTGATTTTTTCTGAATTGTTAGTCGTAAAATCATGTTTACGTTTCAGGAAACTGAGTTGTCTTTCATTTTATATATGAATATAGTGTTCTCTCATAAGTTATGATTGGTGCCATGTGGGATATAGAGCGACAAAGGCTGAAGTGTTATGCGCATGCTAAATAGTACATGTAAAACCATTTAAAAAGTTTAGGCTTAATAATAGCCATTTTTTTCATCTTATATTGTACATTCCTTAAAAAACACAATCTTTAAATTCTTCATCGTAGCTGGACAAAATTGATATCAATGCGAATAGTTAAAAGGGACATAATTTTAATGTTAATTGATTGAAATTAATCAACATAATTAACTTTTAAAACGAATTTTTGGGTTGTATACTCAAAATTTAGAAAAACTCAATTTTTATCGCTAAAAATTCTGAATTTTAAATTTTAAAAAATTCTGTTGAGAAGTTTCCGAATTATGTAAACTTAAGTATGGTTCCCTTAATATTAAATGAATGTCTCAAATGTATGACCATAAAAATTTTCTACTTGACATTTTTCCAAATCTAATTTTGGAGAGGGGATGATAGCTCAGGTGTCGTCCTCATCACTTGACCGACACTCAAAATTATCCTCGTTGCTTCTATTTCATCGTTGCCAATAACCCTCGTATTGCTTTTAGTTCGACGTTAATAAAATGAATCAATTAATCATTCCAGATCTAATGACATTTTAAAAATAAAAATGAAAAGCTACAAAACGAATGAGTTATTAAACAGAATTACAAAA
The DNA here is from genome assembly GCA_019974015.1 of Nephila pilipes. Lineage (NCBI taxonomy): Eukaryota > Metazoa > Arthropoda > Arachnida > Araneae > Nephilidae > Nephila > Nephila pilipes. The sequence goes on along the minus strand of BMAW01000572.1, from coordinate 481,159 downwards.
ATTTAATTTTAAGATAATCATAATTTTTATGCGTTTCTATTTATCATGTCTTAACTCATAATTTAAATATGTCGTGCTATTCCGTCTAAAAGAGCAAGAAATATTCGAGGTTAAAAATATTTTCCCGAACAACACTTTAAGAAGCGGCTAACTAGTTTATAAATTGTTATTGATTCACATATGGCGCAGTCTAAGGGAACGATACAAATATTTTGAGCAATCTTTTATTTGTTTTTAAATTAAAAACATCACTCAAAAATACATTTCCTTCAAACGTAATCATCTCAGTGATTTCCTTTTTTACTGTATAGGGATGATCTTATAAAATATGTAAAGCTCGTTTACCATCGTGCCGCTGAGGCGACAGCCTAGTAAAGCCACAACTGAAGTTCTGTAACCGTGACTGATAGATGGATGAGTTAAGGAAATGGAACTGAAAGGAGATAGTTCATCTGGCGGCAGACGTTTGAAGACGGAAGTGCAATTGGCTTCTATAGCTTGGACTGATTTTTGATTCTCATGTGTTAAGAACTTCCACAACTCCTATAAACTAATTTAATCTGTTTTATTTGACTTGTGATTCTTTTTTTTTTTTTTTTTGCAATAAACTGTTCTATCCTAATTTAATGGTCATTTCTGTTTCCAGTACTTACCGTCATTCAGATGAACTCATTTTTATTTAGTCTATATTTTAGTTTAAAAAATTCTCGATCCTTTTAAGTTTTTAGAATTAGAAAAAAAATGTCTATCGAACTTTTAACTGTTTTTAGAAAACGTTAACCTGAAACTCTTGTGTCGTCAAATGATTGGAAACTCATTTTTGAAATTCCATAGCCCAAGAACTTTCAAACCAAATCTTAAGAAATTTAAAATTTACCTAACTTTTAAATTAAGAAACTAATACATGAAAAAATAACATTGATAATGAAGCATTTTTATTCTGGATAATTATCTATGAAGCTTATGAGATTGAGATATGCTCATTAACAATATTAATTACGGGAATCAATTCCCCAACATCAAAATTTAAATCCGATTGAGCTATTAAGTGTAAAATCAATTATATCCGGTTGAGATAAGAGAATTGTGAGAGTGATTAATGGTACTGCGATAAGTTACTTTAAAAGATTTTTCTGTTTAAAATATGAACTAATGTTTACAATTATATTAATATTTTAAATAATTATTATTCTGATTTTTAAAGACTGTAATTGTATAGGCTATATATATAGGCTATGTATATTTCTTAAATTCTATAAACCATCTTCTCATAAATCATTTTTTAAAAACAAAATTCACCCGAAAATGACTCATAATTTGTTTTAGCTATAAATGTAAATATCCATATTTTCTGTGAACACGGTATCTGACGTGAATGTTTATTAACGTCGCACTGAGAAGCAACACAAGGGCTATCGTCGACGGACTTCCTAATTTTGATCCTCAATCAAGTGAAGAGAACAATATCTGAGCTGTCATCCCCGTCTCCTAACTTCCACACCACGCCAATGGTAGGACTTTGGGATTAAAATAACGATGATGACACCAGAGTCCCCTCTCCGAACTTCTACACTTCAACGCGCGCGCTGAAGGATTTTAAACTACTGCATATTTAACATCGTGGTTACACAGAGAATGTTTAGACCCACCAGGGCTCGAACCCCAGACTCAATAAAAACCGCCAGCCGCAAGTCAGCGATCATGGTTACTAGACTACCAGGGCCACAATGAACCGGGTAACTCAATGTTTTTGGTCCATTTCCCAAGGATTCTGGTTAAAATTTATTTGTAAATTTTAATCCTATTTTTTTGTATCAAAGACTTTCAAGTGGTGTGTTCATGATCATGAACTTTCCAGCTGGGGAAGTCGAACCACTTCATGTCCACTGAAATTCGTCATGCTGCATAAAAGACTCTTCACAATATGTGAAACTGAGAAACAAAGTCATGACGGGCAGTTGAATTTAGGAAGGTGAGTTAAGATGTCGTCCGGAATATTAGATCGTGGTTTTAAATAATTATATAGAGATTGGATCTAAAGATGAGTCCCAAAGATAATACTAGGTCAAACAATTTCTGTTTAAATTGTATACTAATTCAAGGAATAATTGTAATCAAAATACTTTTACCATATATGTCGATGCCTTTTAGTATACATTAAAACAGTTAAACTTTTCATCTAAACATTTTCAAACAAGACTCAAAAAATCATATATTAAAGGTACGTTAGAATTTTCTGTGATTAAAAGTACATACAGCTTAAATTTGTATCCAAAGAGTAGAATGTCGAAAAAATTCGAAAACCATTAATCGCAAAATGAGAAATAGAGTTTTTTTTTCTGAGGGAAATATTTTAAGTAAAAAATTGCTTGGAATAGGAGTAGTAGTGAATTTTTTTTTACAATTCATACAATGAAATTATAAGCAAAATTTTACATTGCAAATATTGTGAAGTTAATAATGCTAGTAACGATAACATTAGTCGTTTAAATGTTTTTTAAGACTGTTGATTTCGAAAATGTGGAGGAGAGAATATATAACTTCTGTGAACAGTTTCTAACTTTATCATGTTATAAACTGTACAATACAATAGATATAAGTGTACCGGTATACTACTTCCGTATCCTGTATATTATACGGGGATACGTAGCAATTACGCATTTCCCTGTCAGCTCATCAAATGCAAGTACGCGGAATGTACACTAATGATTTTTTTTTTTTTTTTTAGTTCAAATAGAATTTTATAGCTGTATTTCATTTTTTTTAAAATTTTTTTTTTTTTTTCCTTTTTTTTTTTTTTCATTTTTTTTTTTTTTTTTTTTTTTTTAAGAAAATAGAAACGAAAACATCCATGTAACATGACATGAAGAGATAGCAGTTTTGTAGAATAGTTAAAATTTTTAATAAATATTTCAAATTTCACTGTATCTTTATTTTTACATAATTTTAATTTATGAATTTATCAAAATGAAACAATTGAAAAAAGTTTTGCAATTTCTTAAGAAAAAAATTCTCCTTGAATTTCATAACTTCTGATCATTTAATATTGGTTTTAAATAGAAAATCCAACTCGTATATGAAGGTATAATTCATGTCTTTTTAAAGAACGGTTTAATTTTGATATTTTTAGGATTATTCTTAACGTTTGGCTTTATTTCACGAAACTTTCGATTTTAATGAGATAGCTGTTCTACCGAAATCGCTTAACGCAAAGGGGCTAAAAACGTAGCAATGAAGTAGTTACTCAAATTCTGCAAATGAATTATTTTATCCCACTACATTATTTAATGTTTCCTTTCGTCAGGTTAATATCTTTTCAAGGAATTAATAATTATACAAAATATACATCCATTATGTAAATTTTAAATTATATTTATACTTATTATTCTTAGATCCAAAGAATTCTTTGATCATTTTTTTAAATATGTAGTATTAATCCAAAAATATACGTGCATAATATGAAAATACTTCTTTATAAATACATAACATTACGCTAATGAATGGTCGTAAATTATTTCAAAAATAAGCAATATTCAATTTAAAATATTAAAATTATAAAAAACAGAATTAAATTATCTAAATTTAAAAATGATAAAAACTACCAATTCAAGATTTTTTTCAAAATTTCTCAAAAAGCAAAAAAAAAAAAAAAAAGTTACTCGAAACCACCATACACAAAAATTCTCCCAAGCGAAGTTTTACACAGAACAGATTTAGACCCCAAAGGTGCTACTTTTCTTTTAAAAATTATTAAATTATTCAATTAAATATAAGGATTGAAGCAAAAGATAAAATATTGAAGAAAATGATAATATTCTTTTTAAATGTGATATGCTACCACGATGACTATATCAATACGTTTTAAATGATTAGCCGAGTACTTCAACAAAAATAAGAATTTATTAACAACATATAAAAGAAAAGAAAATTAACAAAATACAGTTGACGAGCTGCTCAGCTAAAAGAAGGAAATGGGGATCAGCGTGAGATGTTAAGGTTGAAGTTACACTTTTTATAATTGCATGAAAAGACTCGATTTAACTTCTCTTCAACTGTTTGTTCACACTTGACCATTTCGTTTAACCGCAACTGACGGCTCACAATCTCGGTGTTAGCATGCAAGGATCGCACGACGCCACACAGATATTAAAATTAAAGCGAACGATAAATTATTAAATTGAATATATTTTAATGTAAATGAAATTGTTGCTGCCATAAAATGAAAGAAATGAAAGTAATATATATTCTTAACCCTAATACTTCACCGTAGTGACAACAGTTCAACCAGAAACTACAGTGAATCGGGTGGAAGAAATCAAATTACATTAAACAAGTCACGCGCATTTAGCACTTTAATTTCAAAAGTGGTTACAGTTGACATTACGTGGTTGTGTGGTTACATTCGAAATGAAATAAAATAATTGACGGGCAATACATCTAAAGCAAAGACATACATGGACACCCAATTTAAAAAAATTATCATAGTTTGCATTATAATAAAATCAGAAACAAAAAAAAAAAGATATTCAAATCTCTAATTACTTTTTTTTAAAATTATATATATAAATTCAAAAAATTTAATACATTTAAAATATTACAAGAATTTTCCAAGCGAATCTATTTATAAATATATAACTGAAAATTGTTTTCATATAGAGAGTGAAGTATATATAATTGTTACAAATTATTTGAAAATTATTTTTTTGCAAAAATTATGTAAAATCTTTATTTACAGAAGCAATTTGATACACCAATAAAACAATCAATATCAAAATATATTTATAATAAATTATACAAACTAATGCATGGTGTCAACTAATTGTGAAAAAATGGCATACAAATATATATGTGACTAAAAATTTGAAATTCGCAATTGATTACTTGATTGAGACAGTAATAAATTAACTTGGAGAGTTTTTAAAAGAACGTAATTTTTCAACCTCTCAGTCGATAGGATTTGATAAAAGATTCTATTCTTTCTGAGTAAAGATTTAAACGGAGACATAAAAAAAATCTCCAAGTAATGGAAGAATTGATTGAAAAAAGTAATTAAATATATTCCTGTTTTGAAGTTCAACGTGAAAATTGGAAAGATGAAAAACTGTAACCAAAAAAAAAGAAGTTTTTTCAAACTGGAGATGAAAGATAAAGCGTTTAATTTGCTCACTAGAGAATATCGAATGAAACAAAGACAAAGAAACCCAAAGAAGCTCACACGGGTAAATTTTGGGTAATATACCACTTGCAACAACTTTTCTTTTCCCAAATTCATTAAAATAGCAGTAGTAGTGACAGAAAACTAATTAAGGTTAGGTTTAATTAATAAAAAGTGATAATCTCTCGATGAGAAGAAAGGAGCTTTTTTTTGGGTTTCGTATTTGATTCTTGTAGATGTAGGTCACACAAATAATGTAGCTCATAACTATTCTAAAAGGACATAAAATCTTCATATAAATATGTTCTTATTAACATTAAAAAAGAATTGGCGCAAAAAGAGATACTGACGCTTCCACAGCGTAGAACGTTATTAAATTAGTCTACCAAATATCTGGAATGCCAAGAATAATGTATTAAAAATCCAAACATTATCACATAATTCGTAAATGAAAAAAAAAAATTGTTAGAAGAACGTGGAAAGCATTGTTAATATTTACTCAAAGAATATTAATTTTGATACCAAAATTAACTTTTTTATTTCTCATGCAAACTTTTCTTTTTTATTCGAGAAAACTCTTTGGTAACTGTTTTTATTTTTGACGATAAAAGACTATTTCAGCTTCTATTAAATTTATATGCAAAATATTATTAATGATATTTCTATATTTATAATGAAATTTTTCTTCCTATTTACAGATTTCTTGTTAAGGTTGCACGATACAAATCAGGGCCATTTTGGCAACCGGGTGAAAAATGTTAGATTTATGAGCATAATATAGTGAATGAAAATTATATCGGTGCTGATGAGTCACAGGAATGAATACATTTAAATGTAATCTGTATGAATAAAAATAGAGTTTATGGATGATATAGTAGAACGAAAGAGAAAGAGAGATTTCAAAATACAGAAGCAGGAAATTTGCTATAAAACATTTGTGGATACTCATAGTGCATGCCTCCAAGCCGTTTCTTCAAAATTCGCTTTAGAATTCTTACAGTTTAAGGTTAAAGTGACTTCTAAGAAAGTTTTGTCAATTCTACGCAAGATTCTTGAACATGTTACATAACATGATGTCGCAATTTTCATAGCTTCTTGCTGTCTTGCTTCAAGTAATTTTTTGAAGATATTTATATATATTTGTTCATTTGCTTGTTCCTTGTACCAGAATATAATGGCTTACAGATTGTTATTACTATTTTTTTTACATTTAATCACTCTTTGTTGTAGGATTATGGTTCTGCTTTAATTGAATCATTTAATAATAATGCAATTCGATTTAACTTCTTACTATAAAATAATATTTCCAGCAAAACGTTCAGAAGTTTTGCTGTAGTATCTGTGATATTGATAAATCTCCTTTTCCAAACATCCTATGTATATCTTCTTCAAATCCCAAGATTAAACCCCGGCGAAATATTCTTTTAAATTCGAGCTCTATATAATTTGTATTTCTACTGCTTTTCATAGTCTAAATCCAGTTCCATAAAATATAGTGGTTATAATATCACCTTTCTAATGCCTAGGTTTAATTTTATGTGTTATTTTTTTGACAACTTTGCATCTATTTTTTTCACTAATTTCGAATGAATTAAAAGCTTTTATTTATTTATTTTTCTTATAATCCTTAATTTTTTATTTTTTAATAATTTTGTTCCGAGTTTTTTAAATTTGTTTTTCTTAATTAGTAATATTGGAACAATATTTGTGTATACTTCGAGTACTAACGAAACGTCGCAAAATTACTATTCTTACTCTTTTTAAAAGATTCACTTTATTTTAAGAAGACTAAGTTTGTCTCGAGTATGTAAATTAATAATTGATTCGAGAAGAATTTTAGAAAAAAGCGCTAAAACAGCATTAATTTTGAATTTTCTTAATTTTTAAAATCATTTTATACAAAAGTCTATTAATCCAAACAACACAACATTCTTACGATATATGGAATGAGTAATTGGCTTGCTTTTAAAAAATAATGGAGGAAAAAATATCATCTAATAGATTTTATAAAAAAAATTTACTTGCACAATACTGTCTGGTTTAGATTCTCTATTTTTCATCCAATTTCTCTTGTGTATTAAATCGAATGACGTCACGATATATAATTCTGATAGTTTATTTCAACTAAAGGTGTTTTTTTTTCAGAGATAGTTTTACTTATTCAAATGTTTGTTATTATTTAAAAATTATAATAAAATTCTTTTACAAGATTTGTGTTGAATTTTATTTTAAATATTCACCTGTACTAAGGCAAGATACTCCAGCTTGCATTAAACGCTTTAATTTCGTTATTCAGATTTAATTCGCTTTATTATGAACATATTAATTTACATCAAAATAGATTTAGAGAAATACGAGTAATGGTGAAAAAATAAGCAGTTTATATAAATGACGAAGTGTTAATATAAAAATTAGAGTAATTGAGAAAATGAGAATAGGTCAGCGAGTGTTAATCACTGTTAATAATTTACAGTAATTACTTTTAATTGATCAATCACAGTCTTTATATTTATTTACGAATTGAATATTTATAGATAATTTCAGATTATAATAAATAGTAGAAAAATATATTTGATTTTGAATTTAGCTCGAATGCTTACATAAAAATATCACTATTTACTATTTTTAAAAATTTGAAAGATTGCTTCAAAAAAAACTTAATTGACTTTAAATTTAATGAGAAATTAGGAACAATTTTTTGACTTAACGAGATGGTATTTCATTGATGGTATTTAACGAAAAGACTTTGTTATTTAATTATTTTACCACTTCCCAGTAATTATTCTGTAATTTGTTCACATTGAACGAGAAATTATCTTATGTTAAAAATGTCTTAACTGAAATGTCTTTTAAGAAATATTAAATTGGTTCATAATTTTTTTGTGTTACTGAAAATGTAATTTTATATATTTCTGTTTTTAAGTAAAAGTAGAAAATATAAAATTGCTTAGTATTTTTTTGCCAATTACTAGTTTAAAATGTATTTCCTTACTCTTTCTTTATTGTTGAGTTTATATGTTTAGTGATGAAATGAAAGGAAAAAAAATTAAACAATACCTTTCATAAATCTGATATTATTTGAACTTATTCTGAAACTCAACATTATTTAATGAACTAAGATAAAATTTTAAAAATAAATTAATATGAAGAACACTAAGTACACAGAAAAGGTACATTTGACTTTTCAAAAAACTGACACAATTTTAAACAGCCATTTTTGTGTATATTAATTTAATTGTTTTGTTCTTCTACTATTAATATTGCGCAGAAGTTAGAAAGTAAAACATCTAATGTAAATAAGTGTAGAAAACTTATTCAGTGACATATAGAAGTACTCAAAATAGGCTTTAAACTCTCAATTTATCAAGTATTATAAAAACAACTTGACAAATAGTAAGAGTGCAAGATTATAACTGCCGGCTTAGGCGTAAAATAATTTCTCGTATCTTGACACGATTTTTGAACTAATAAGTTTCAGAATTCTAACTGATCGCATACTTCTCATACTTACTCTCCAGATACCGATATGAACCCTGTAAGAGAAATATGCCTGCGTCTTACTCTTGCACATACTCGTTTTGATTTTCTAATCGCAGATGATCTATATTTTTTATTAATTAAAGTCAATAAATCGCAGATGGTCTGTATTATTTAATTAAAGTCAATAAAT
>BMAW01000572.1:443728-472324 GCA_019974015.1 Nephila pilipes | reverse complement strand
TCAATAAATCGCAGATGGTCTGTATTATTTAATTAAAGTCAATAAATAGCCTATGGTCTATATTATTAATTAATTAAAGTTTATGCAATAACACAATATCGACAATAACAGAACAAGAATAATATTGGAAAACAATATTTCATTCGAAGATGTTGTTAAGTTATGGACTTCAGAAGGAAATTTAGCTCATTTATCTAAATAAAAAAATTGTAAATGAACACAATGGTCGGTATTATATTATTAACATTACTGAAACAACATTTGTTTCTTCATTGGTTAAGGAAGCAACAGTTCTTTTTTTTTTTTTTTTTTTTTTTTTTTTTTCAGTTGAAAGAATAAACTCCTTAATAAGCAACATAAAGAATTTTAATGTTATATTCGTCAAGATAGAATGCCGCCGTAGTTAATGAAGACACATAATTTATCAGGATATAAAGGTGGCTTGAATTTATAAAATAATTTTATGACGAATACCATTTTTAAAATCAAAAATCTAATTGAGTTAAAATATTTAATATATTTATTTTTGAATACATAATAATATATGTTACCTTAAAATAACAACTAATATTATTGAAAATACTATAAGTAAATTTTCTTATTCATCAAATGATAACAAATACCGACTTGCAGTATGTTATCACTCACCAAGTGTTACGCTACAAGACTGTTCCTAAATAACTGGACGTATTCTCTGTTAACCTAACAGACTTTAATTGTCCCGGTATCTACCATCCTGAAGCTCTACCACACTTTCCCCCCTCTTTCCTGATAGCATTAGTATCCTTAAGATAAACACGTTACTGTTAGGAAGCAATGTCCGTCATTATCTGTAAGGAGTTACTCCGTAAAGACAAAAATAATGAACAGAGGGAGAAAAGTGAGAAACGAGCTTTTTTCCCCTCATCAGCGTAGAAATCCCTGTGGGACGCAATTCTTTAGATCTTCTCCTTTGGGAGGAATGAATCGTGTTTGCGATAGTTGTTGAACGGGAAGTATTTGTTTCGATCAATATATTCATGCTGTAATATTTAGCCAATTTTATGTATATAAAATAGTTATACTAATTTCTGTCTAGTTATTTCTTTCCTAATTGTAATGCTTCTCTTTATAACGTATTAAATTAAACACACATTTTGTTTCCTTACTACAAATATCCTAATGAACCTGAAATTAAAAAAAGTGTGTATTTAAAAATTATTTGTGGAAACTTAAATTTAATCAACATCATAAAAATCCGAATTTTATTAAATATTTTATACATTTTACGTCGCCTCTAAAGTTGAAATATAACTGGTTTTCTCATTTGGATGATCCGAAGGAAAATTTCCACTGAAATTTTACATATAAAAGGGTCAAATAATATTAAAATAATTAGCTATATATTTTTATAAAACACTTACAAAATTGTAATCTGGAAAATAAGATTTTGGAAAGTAAAGTTCTCGTAAATCTTACAAACTATCAATATTTTAAAAAACAAATTGCAATTTCTTATGAGCATTAATACATGAAAACTGAAACATAAGGAATACATATTCCAAATGAGACAAAAATTACAAAATTTGAAACACATGAACAGATAACGAAGTGATTATATTTTAGAACAAAATATCAGTGATCTCTCTAAGCGAGTTGCTCTAAGAGAAGATTTTCTTAAGTATATTTTGCTCACTTGTTACTTGAATATAAGCTGTTAAGCTAGCTTTTCGTTGTATTATAATGAGGTCGGAAGTACCCTGCTAGGAATTTGCTAGATTGTTTCTTATTAACGTTAACATTTAACAATCTCAGTTACCGATGATGTCACAGATTATATCATTAATCAAATATGCTCAAAGGGAAAGACAGTTGGTGACTTAACTCGAGAAGAAGCGGTTTACCAAACTCACATAACCAATGAAATATCTTATCATGTGGAGCTTAGAATAATCTTTACAAAAATTAGTTTGTATGATAATAAAGGTTCTACATTCCTTGAGTAGTATTTCGTCGCGAAATATCTCGGTAAAGTACGCCCAGATGGTGAATAAAGGTTTTCACCAATCATGAGACACAAACTGTAGTTTGTCAGGTTAAATTAATGAGTAAATGTCATTACAAAAGATGTTTCATGTCCATAGAATTACTATTACCCTCGATGTCACCCACTCTTAAGAACAATGAAAGTGTAATGACTGAAAAAAGCTTTAATTAAATTCAGAGCAACTTAAAATTGGTATTGATATTCATTTTCGTGAGGAGTACGTAGCGAATAACTAATTAAAACAAATTGGGTACTGTAGAACCTCAGAGAGAACTTTTCTATTTTTACTTTAAATTTTTGAACTAAGCCAGTACTGCCATGTTCTTTGACCCCGAGGCACCCTAATGATCTTTTTCTTTCCCATGGGATTTACTGTCTTTGGTAAACACGGGTGACGCACTCTCGGATTATCCTAGCGATCATTCTCTATATTCGACCCTCCTTCTTGGCAACCAATTTTTGTCCTTTCTTCAATTTTTTTTATGTCTATACCACAGTTAAATCTTGTTTGGCGCAGCACAGCCACATCGGCTCTTGCTCCAATAACATTTACATACACTCACACACACTGCCATATTCTTTAATAAGAAATTTTCATTTATAGATATTTTCCTTTGAGCGTCATTTAGTAACGCATTATAATGATTCAAATGTCCAGAGATCGTTCTTTCCTCCATCTTTATGTTTCTTAACGCTACCTGTAATTTGTAAATCTTTTAGTTGATCCATCTGAAAAGTATAGATACCGTTGATTTCAAAATCTAATTGAAAATTTAACAAAAAAGTCAAATTTTCTTAAATACAATTCTTCATACAATTTCAGAATGCTAAACTTACGAGTAATTTAAATTGAACTTATCGAGAAACAAGGGAAAATTAGTCGCTAGAGATTCCGCTATTTATTCACTAAGCTCCTTTTGTCAGTTTGCTACCTAAAAGTATAGGCTAAGCACCACTAAAGGAGGTCAAACTTTACAAAACGACATTTGTTCACTTAGATCTCTCTACTAATACAACCTATGTAGGCCGTAGTTCCAACTCCGACTGAAAAAAATAATCCTCGTTCTCCATTCCGTTCAAAGTTCGTTCGTTTCTTCGCCAAAAAAGTTCCGCCAATATTGATGTTTAATCTCACTTGGTGACTGGGAACCATGTAGAAAAAGTATAACGTTTATAGTACATTGATTTTTATAATTTAAAGTGCATTTAAAAATTCCCGGTATAAGTTGTTTAATGAACGATATGATAATTATCAGAAATCAATTTAGTAATAGAACTAAGTTTTAAAAGAAGTGGGGCGATAACAATGAATTACTAACTTACTCTCGTAAATTTTGAGTTAAAGTTGTGTAAACAAAATTATAATAATGCCAACTTTTTTAATGATCAGAAGCAGTGACTAGTGCAAATTCGTAAAATGTATGATAATGTTTAGTAACATTTTGAAGCTGATATCATTTTAATTAGAATAAGGGTTTATTGAAGAATTTTACTTCATTACATAGAAACCAAATGGAACATGTAATCATATTTCTCGCAAAGCGTCAGTCGATAAGGTCAACTGAGATCCCTTTGATGCAAAGGTGCGTGTTAATTTGCAAACCGAATCGCTCATGAACGATGAGTCACTTATAGAGATTCATGGGAAAGGAGAAAAACCTACCATGAGCCACCAAGGTCATAAAACAGACGGTGAAGCCTGAAGGTTCGACAGCAGAAAAAAAAATCCAACTAGACGCTCACAACGCCGCACAGTGGGACTAAAGGGGTGATTTACTGGACACGACTTTTTCAGCCAGTTATTTCCCCATAAAAATTTTAATGAGGATGATATTCTGTTTTTTTTTTTTTATTTTATTTCATTATTTTTTTGTGCTGCATCGAATGGTGATATCCGTTTTACGATAGGAGCAAAGACTACGATTTTAGAATAAACCTATTTAGTTTCAATTGAAATAGTCAGCCATGTACTTATCATAAAGCAGGTACCTGAAATCTTGTACTTGATATATCGATAAAATATAATCACTTGGGAGTATTCAGATATTTTTCCATAATTTTCGTTCAAATTTTTGATAGGTGGAGGGAAATTTCCATATAAATAAATTTGATTAAACTTAAATACTTATCTATACTACAATTAAAATCGTTAGTTGACACACTCTTTATAATCCACCTCATAGCGCTTAACATAGCTGAATTTCATAAAAACAGGATGATTTTATGGGAAAGAGGTGAGATAAGAAGGGAAAGATTTTTAAAATCTATAAATTCCTCAAAAATATAATAAGCAGAACTAAATAAATCCATCAAAATTTTAACTTTAAATGCGCTTTCAGAAACTAAAAGATATTTAATAATTCAATGCAGACTCAGTCGTAGGTACCAATTAGTATTTGGTAGAATTCTTTAAAATATAAAAATATTAGGATACAAATTATAAAATTTCTATTATGTAAAGGTAAACTAAAATATATAAAATACAATATGAAAAGTGATATTAAAATAATTTAAATATTTGAACAACATTCAGATTAGCACAACAATAATAATATTAAAAAATGAAATTCGCAAAATGAGGTAATTTTAGTTCATTTCTATCGAATTGTTCGTTTCTTCTAGGAACTCAAGATCTTCAATAAAATGTATCTTTGATTTTATATTATACATGTGGATAATTCAAAGAAACAAACGCGTACTCTTTTAAATTAATCATCTTGTACATTACTTATTAATACACTTAAAAACTCACAAAATTTCATGTGCGTATTTCAATATGAAAACAAAATAAAAAAAGGAGCCTTTTGCCCTCGTGGAGTTATAAAGTTAATTACGTATTAACTAAAAGACCAATCTAAGTTGTGCTTGAAATTTCGTTGATTTCAGTAATTTCGTATATTTTTCTTGACAGAAACTATTCATGTGACTAAGTTCAGGATCAGTTTCTTACCACTTGTCTTTAGTCTTAAAATTCAATTATTCAGTTTTTTAAAAAAAATATCTTCTAATATGGTAAATTTGCCTTGCTAAATCTCCCAGTACATAATATTAATTTTACATAATATTAGATTGCATTTTCTATTTGGTTAATCCAAAATTTAAGTATTACTGTCTGGTGGCTATATTTACTTCAGCTCTGTCTTATCAATAAATTCCACTAAAAATATTGCACTTGGTAAAATACAGTTACTAAAAATACCCTTGTATGTCTTTTAAACTTTTCTTATTGAAAATGTTTAACAAAATTAATAACGTAAAAAAAAAGAAATAATCTCCATGTAATTAAATTTTTCTAACTTTCTTCATAGGCGATTTGGAAAAAAAAACAATTTTTTTTGCAGTGTTTTCAATCTTCTAGTTGTTTTAGCGATACATCAGTTACTCATTCCACTCGAATATGTCCTTTCTAAAATTTAATTTTTTCTAATTTATCATTAATATTATAATTGAAAAGGGAAAAATATTTTCTTCTGTAATAAAAGTTTCTAAAATATGAAGATTAACACAGATTATTTTGATAATATTATTAAAAAGCATTATCAGTGTCAGAAATCCGTAAGCGTTGTTATGGCCAAAATTACACTATAGAATTTTGCTTCACAACCACGGATAAAAAAGAGAGCCCATATTTGCTAATGACCACGATGTTCTTAAGCCAATAAAAATGCATGATGTCTGTAATTTGTTTCACTCCCCATTCAATTATTTAGATTATTTGTTTCTGCCTTCTAAATGATTACAAGAATGCTTTAAAAATCTGTGAATGGACGTCTGTTCCTTCACAAGATGTGATACTCACAACAGTATATCAGGATTTACTCTGTAAGAACGAATGTCCGCAGTGTTTTGATCTGCAGATACATGATGCCACTGTCGAAATGAGGATAACTCTTTAACGAGTGCCTCTCTATTTTAGATAAATGTCTTTTAATCTACTGGCATCTTTTGAATCCATGAAAGTGCGCCACATTCTTACTACCATTTTCAAGGTAGCAATGATTCTCTTCATCATTTTTTTCAAATAAGAAAATGCGCACGGTTCGAGTTAGAGAATCGTTAGGTTGTTTTCTCTTTTGCTTGTAATCAATTTCATTAAAAACCATCCCCATTTTCTTTTTTTTTAGACTTGCAGTAAATTGCTGCTTGTTCCAGTGTAACGCTCCGATACGCTCTGTATATGCGTATACTTCAACAACAGAAGACTACTTAATAACAATGAGTCTTTCGATAATCATATTGCTAATACATTGCATGTCAATAGAAAGTCATGCCATTCTTGGGCTTCTGCATCAGGACATGGATTATTCCAACTTGAAGATGCCAACGTCTTTGAAAGAAGAATTTAGCTTTTGCAACTACAGGATAAGAAGGCCCACAGAATCAAACTATAAGAGTCTTTTTGAGTAAGAGAAATTGATCTCTACTTTTATTCTAAATGAGAAGCAGTAGTCGATCAACTTCTAAGACACGCCCAATATTTTAATCTCAGTTGTATTCGAAAAGTAGTAGTCTTTTTCTGAGCTAGGGGTAAGTGCTGGATGATTCGCATGCTTCTTATGTACTATTACATTTTCCCACTCTCTTTAAAATCTCTGTGAGATGCACTTGCTTCGTCTTCTAATATAGATTCTCTGTAGAACATGTCCTTCATGTGAAACTTTTCTCAGTGTATTGGTTCAGCAAGTTATTGTCTTTATATAGAGATAGTTTTTCAATGTTCTATGGTGAAATATGGTGCACTTATAGTTCAGTAAGCGACAGTCACCAGTTCATAAGCCTTAGGTGCTTTTTTTGGATTATTCGTCCATAGGATTGTTTGACGCTTTTGTTGATATTAGTTATATCAACAAGAATCTTCCGGAATATCATCTTGATGTCAACCGTGAGTGCGTATACATGCGTCCTAAACCTAATCACCTTTAATAAATAATCTTCTCGACTCCACCATTCTACTATAAAGCATTTAAAGATGCTCTATGATGTCACTGTGGAACAATTAAACACTGCATGAAGTTTAGTGCTTGTCTTTTTTTGTTTGAAAACTCCATGATGAAGGAGTAACATCAGGTTCATCCTCCTCAAAAACTTCTTTCACATTACCAAGTCTCTGGTATCTCTTTAAAATGTTTACATAATGATAGATACTCTAAATGACTAAATAACTGAGTTCTTAATTATTTAAGACATAAGTGAGTAATGTCTCTAAACTAATTTACACAGGAAGAATTATTGATACTACTTATTGACCTTCCTTATTTCTCCAGTGTGTTTTCTTAAAATATTCCTCACAAATAACATACACTTTATTTTTAATTAATTTTGCTTCTAACATTTCAATTCCCTCAAACACTCATAAAAC
This sequence comes from Nephila pilipes, assembly GCA_019974015.1. Taxonomy (NCBI): domain Eukaryota; kingdom Metazoa; phylum Arthropoda; class Arachnida; order Araneae; family Nephilidae; genus Nephila; species Nephila pilipes. Next base: position 464,939 of record BMAW01000572.1, on the reverse strand, counting down.
ATCGTTTCTAATTAAACAACAATAAATTCGTTCATTATTTGTGTGATCCAAGCTCCATCTAATAACTTATCCGAAAACAGTATTTTGTAAAAGTAATTCAGAATATTGTAAATGAATTTGACTCAGTCTCAATAATTCACAAAAAATATCTGCAGCAAACAAAGTACCTATTTGTATTGGGAAAAATAAAACTATTATCACCTAATTACCTATATCTGAAACTTCAACTGATACATTGAGCTTTTAAGTGTAATAAGTTGCATTATTTATTTTCTTATAACAAACATGGTTAAATTGCTTTCAAAGCTTCTATCTGTATTTGAAATTATTGCTCTAACTTAAGTATTTATCTTATCCCTCTCATGTCGCAAACAGCTTGCACATTCTTTACTAATTAAAACTATCCTGGCTCCGGACATCCAAAACACTTCATTTTCCTCCATTTTGAGTTTTTATTTTTAGTTAAAATCCTGACTGTACTCATTCAAACGTTTTTCGTTTTCTTCTTCGTTTCGTTTTCTTTCGTTTCGACTACCGACTAACTAAGAAGTTGGGTAAAGCCGGATTAAAGTCGAAATATATTATTCTCTGTCCAAAGGCAAGAGCATCTGGACTAAATGAAGTATTCAAACTCGTAGTTTGAAATTCCTTAACTAAAATATTATTTATCGGGATATGTATCAGTTTATTTCAGCTGAAACAATATCTTGAACCCCATTGTATTGCAGTATAAAAAGAGATAAACACTTAAAACAAAGCTTATTGGTTTTAATAATCAATACTCTCTTGTGCACAGAAAGTTGCATAAAGTATGGAGGGGAAATATAAAGCACGATTTCCATTAAATTTGCATAAATACATTTATTAATTTTTATTTTAGATAAAAACGCGTTCGAAATTCCTTTTTAAAAACACTGGTTATTAGAATTTTGACCTTTGTTACAAATATCTTATTTTCATTCCCAGAATGTTTCTTAAGTCCAGCATTTCTTATTTCAATCTTTGAGAATAAATACCTATCGCACTCTCGTCCTAACTCTTGAGGTTTAAAATATGATTATTCCTCTTTAATTTCCATTTGTGTCACCAATTCGCCATCTAATGCTCTGAAAATTGCATCTGATGCAATTAATTCAAACTGTGATTAGAAATCATTCAGCTTATGTACCTCTGATAATAACATTCAAATAGAGCAGGCAACAATTCCACAAGAAATAAATTGTATGTAACTTTCTGAAGATAACTTTTGGGTTTTACGTACGATAATTATTTACACATTTTTGAATTGTTGACTGAAATATTTTTACAACTATAATTTAAAATTTATTTAACAGCACAATTCTTCCTCATATATACAAATCACATTATTAATCGCCTCTTCACATAAAATATTTAAAAATATGTCTGGTTTTAATTCATCGTAATTTTTGTTTTTGTTTTGAATGCTTTCTCTAAGGACTGAAAGAATAGGTTAAGTGACTCTATTCTGGAAGGAAATTTAATATTTCTACATTTTTCTTTGTAATACGAATGATGGTCTCTAAATTCAGAAATGAAAATGTACTTTCTCTCTCTCTCTTTCTTTCTTTTTTTTTATATGGAGCGTATCGAACATGCACATTTACTCCTTTTATAACTGCTTTCGCATTTACTGATTCTTTACGAATATTAACTAACTCTAGCTCTTTTTAATTTCTCGAGTTCTAGTTTCGATTTACCCCATTCAGCTTTAGATTTCTTTTCTTCTGGTACATACTCAATTATACGTTTAATTAAATTTAGATTCTTTTTAAACACTTTGATATTTTCAGTTATGTTTTTCAACTCAATTACTTTATTTGGGAAAAATAAAACTACTCATCCACGGAGTTTAAATTCGTCTCTTTTTTTTTTCTTAACAACAATTTATATACTTAAATATTTCTGAAAAATAGCTTTGGAAATTGCCCCTGCCTTAAATCACTACGGCAAAAATATTTCTTTTCGGCTCTTTTTTGCCCATTTAGTCTTTATCACCTGCAGGGGTTAGAACATTTGCACCCCTCGTTTCGCCTCTCACAGACTCTTTTTTCTTTCCCTTCACACAGTTCAATGCCATTGGTTGGAGATCAGTGAGTCTTTTCTGTTTTTACCAAATATACACATCACACATCATTAGTTTATTAGGCCAGGATGAGTTGGACCAACTACTTAGAATCATTCAAGAAACATTGTTCAAAGGTACACTCAAGCGTACTGTAATAACAAATTTATTTTTCAGAGACTTATTCATTCAGTACATACGAGTAAGATAATGTGGCTTTGCATTATCATTTCACCTCTCTCCACACGTCTCTTTACACTTTTTTATCAAGTTTCGCTTCTCATCTGACAATAACACTTGGAGGCGTATACACATATAAGCTACAAAGCAATTATTATATATGAACCCAGAAATAACATTCGAGACGTAATTTTTTATACTGGTATAAAACTCCAGTTAAAAATCGTATTCGTTTTTTCAATTGTACATGTTATAACTATCACATTAGAAGTGTTGCTAACAAACTTGCTTTGGATGATTGTTGTTTTAATGAAGTACCATCCATATGTTATGCGTGATCTCTTTAGCTGTGCTTTATAAAGTTTGATTTTTGAATTATTTCAGTAATATCTAATCGCCTCATTTTTCCAGTTAATCCGACAAAGTCTTCATTGTATCTAGAAATTAAATACTGAAAAATACACATATTTAACCAGTGAATTATTTATTACTCGCACCTATATTAAGAAACACAAATAGAGAGAAAAACCTGAATTGTCTTAACGAAAAGGGTTTCCTCTTGGATGCACGTATTTTATAAAAACTAATCTTGAATAAAATTGTAATGAAATGATATCAAACGATTAGTACATGAAGAAAAACAAAGTTACAGCGATGAAGAGAAAACGAATTTTTAAGTTTGTTAGCTAATGGAAATGATGAATGGTTTTGGATGAATGAAATAGAATAGTTGAAATCTGATGGAATGATTTATTTATTGATTGTTTATTAAGGTAACTCTAAAATGCAACTCAATAGCTGTTGGTGACAGACATCTCAGTTCTGAACGTCGTTCAAATGAGTAATACGACGCCCTACTCGCATACTTCTAATTTCTACCAATGTGATAGTGGATTGACTAGATAGACTGACAAGATTTAATGTGCATCAGCCCCTTACATAACAGGTCCTTAGTGGTATTAGACTCGAATGAAACATCGCTGGCAGCGAGATCGTAATTGTAGCTACTCCGCTACCTCTGCCGCTCTGGGGCCGCGGTAGCCTAGTTTTCAAGGTCGTGGACTAGGGGCCGGAGGTTTTCGTTCAGTCGTGGATTCGATCCTTGGCCGCCAAAGACCCGCCGTGTAGCCGGGGCTGATGCACGTTAAATCTGTTCGGGCCCAAAGTCCTCCCGTTGGCGTGGTGTGGATGTTAGGAAAGGGGGTGCCAGCTCAGGTGTCGTCCTCGTCACTTGACCGTGGTTCAAAATTACGAGGTCCGTCGCCAATAGCCCTCGTGTTGCTTCTAGTGTGGCGTTAATAAAAACTAAACTAAACCACTGCCGCTCTAATTATAGTATTGACCTGCTTATAAACAAATGTACAGTGAAAATGTGAGCTACATGTAACAGTTGCAGTATGGTCGCACCACCTGACACAGAAATTTCCACCCTAGTGGTTATGAAGGAGTAGATACTAATATAGTAATCGCATTGTTGTAGGAATTGAAGGGGTCCATAGTCCTTTCCTGAGAAAAGCTGCAATGTCAGACCTGAGAATTCGAAAGAGGAATGGTTGCTTAAGCACTTTTGGTTGAAAGTTCTGTAACGGAAACTATAAACATTGCAAGAAGCTTGTTGTCAGCCGTTATGACAGTATTCATGAAGGGAATAAAATGGCGTCAGTAAAGCATAACAATGGACAGAAATCCAAACTGACAGATCAAGACAGATGGCAGTTGAAACGCTTAATGATCAAATACAAAAACGATCATTGGCTTTAGTAACATTGGACTTGAATATACAGACTCAGTGCCCTATTTCTGGTAGAAACAAGATCTTCTTTTCTACCATAACTGTGCTAAGGTAACTTCATGAAAGATTTCTGGCAGAGTGACAGTTCGAAAATGCTGGTGAATCAACGTAATACTTTCAAGCAAACGGAGCAGAAATTACTGAGGCTGGATCCTATAACGATAGCAACGGTAACTTGGTCTGCTGAATTTGTATTCACTTTCTTTCAAGCCACCAACAACATTTATGTGCACAGATCGCCTGGAGATGAATATAATGCTCTAAGTTTATTGTAGACTCATGATCAGAGGTGGCTTTCCTACAGTTTAGAATGAGAAATCTTGGACAGGTCAATTTTTCTCTTGCGTAGCAGGATCTCAGGAGATCACAATCGGAGCATTATGGCCGATGAACTCCAACCGTTTATTCAGACTATATTTCTTGGAAAGTGACCACATTATTGAACATTTGAGGGGATATTTGGAGCTAAAACTCAGTGCTCTATTTCCACCGCCGGGCACAAATTATGTGACCTCTATACTTAATGAATACCATTTTAATTTTTGTGAACGATTTCTATGCTTCCATTCTACGTCACTTAAATCTGTATAGTAAGCAAATGGTGATTTACCCAAACTAAAAAAAAAAAAAAATCTCGATTTTACTGGTGTTTGTATTATTTTGTCTCCCTTATGTAAATAAGAATATTCAAGTTAGAAGTATTTTATATTAGTAAATATCAAAGAGTTATTAATTTGAGAAATTTCAGCTGTAATATATGAGGAAATTTCAGAAATCTTTTGTGCAACATTTCAGTTACAATGTTTAAATATATACTGAAACACATAGCAGATTTTTCAATATAATTCTCAGAAAAAGTTTCGCAGATTCACTAAGAAAAGAACGATTTTATATTAGAATTAATAATCATACAAACTTATAATTCCTCAGTATACGGAAAGAAAATATTTAGATTCAGTATTCATTTCAGAGTAAGTGAAATATTCTACTTTTGAGAAGGAAATACATTTTCGAAAGAGAAAGATTAAATATCAAATATCTTTATGATTCTTTTGATTCATTTTATCTTTTGAAAGACAATTACCAATTTGAAATACCAATATAAAGTTAAATGATGTCATTTTCCCTCTCCTTTTAAAAAAAGGGGAACATATATAGTTTCCCACACTCATCAAATAATAAGCAAAAAATTATTGTAACTCCTAGAAGATAACTTAGGTTCCAATTTCAAAATATGTTTTTATATGAGAAAATTCTTTTCACAAATAATCCGAGCCATTATTCCAGTGCATTTCCCCTCTTTAACAAGAGTCTCGAAAAACTTCTTAAGAGAGACATAACTTCTATGAATGCAACTCAAAATAAAATATATCCAACCGTCGTATGAAACAAAAAAAAAAAAAAAGTGTCTCTGCCTCGCTCACAACTCATAACCTTAAGAGAGAGCTGTTATTGTGATATAGCCTCAGATGAAGCCATCTATCTGAGTGCAATATCTATAATCTGCCCACTTGTGTAGCTGAGCTATAGAGATCCAGAGGTATGAGAAAAGAGACGTCAGAAAGAGCTGTCTTTTTTTTCTTCGATATTATATATAAAAAATATACAATAGTTTTCTTGAAGGAGAACTGGGGTTTTTTTTCGCTAAATTTTTCTCATGACATTTTTTTTTTTTGAGTTTTCGTCAAAGCACACATCACCATTCATTTGCTTTTTGTTGAGAAATATCTCTACAAAACATTTCTTCATCGTTTTATTTTTAAATATTTAAAAATTGTTTTTAAATTACGTTGGACAAAAAATTTCCTTAGGTGTAAATTAATGACAATTTCATGAATGATTTTTCAATTAAAACGCAGCCATACATTTTGATTTAGTTATGGTGGTATGGGACCATAAGGAGAATATTACACGTTAATTTAACAATGTATGTGTGTCTGTCGTATACTTAATATATTGTTATTATAACCTGCATAAACGTTTCGTACTTTACCTTATATTTTCTTAATATTCTTTTTGTTCTAATTAATTTTATTTCAAATTTTTTTTTAAACTCAAAATTTCATATTGCTGTTATAATTTTAGACAAAAGATAATGATCATGTTGGACAATACTTTGTTTCTCCCCACCCTCTCTCTTCTTTGATTTATTTTTTGATTTTTTATTCCATGTTTTTACATGATTCCGCTATAATTAAGTGTATAAATATGTAGAAGAAATTTTGGTGTAATTGGGAAATATTTTGCCAACACTTCAAGTAATTGAAATGTTTTATCGTAAAAGAGAGAGTTTGCATTTAAAAAGTTATAAGAAATCTAAATACTATTAATTTTTAAATGTATCTTTGCAGAGTCATATCTTTCCTCCCTTTTTTTACAATGTATAAATTTAATACTGCACATAAATGATCAAAATGAATCAAATTTATAATGAATTTCATCAACGTCACTTTGTTAGTTCTGTCAAGGAATTAAGTTGAAACTTAAAGTTACTACATTTTATATTTACTATTACTTTGTAATATAATAAGAGTTTATGTAAGAAAAAAAGTGTGTGAAAATTATGGTAGATCTAGAATAATATATATCATTTTAAATTAAGTAACAAACAATGTAATCTAATAAAAACATTTTTAAAAGTATTTAATCTTCTTAAATTTAGAGAAAGCAAGACATTTAACTAACAACAATAGATATATTTCAAATGTTGAAATTGAGGGTCATGACTTTCATAACGTGGTTGGATTTTACTTTAGATTTATTTCGATTATTGAAATATTTTATTAAGTATTTTGTACTAAGGGGTTCATTTTATTAATAAAAATAGAATGAAGAACGCCTATAACACAATTTTTTTCAATAGATTCAAATCTTACCAGTTGTCTGAGATATTCATAAGATATTTTTGTTATATGTTATATATTGACTTTGATGTTTCTAAAATTTCGAATCATCAAAGCTACAACTTTACAAATACATTTTATGCAATTTTTAATAATATTCTCATGAAATTTTATAACAGCATCTGTTGTTCTACATAGAAAATGATTTGATATTTGTTATCATATAAAGTTGTATAGAAATGCCTTAAATGCAAAATACAGTTATAAGACAAAAACATATTGTTTGGCTCACTGATGTTACAAAAATTTAGAGATGATTAAAATTTCGTTTCAAAGTCTTAGGTGTATTCTTCAAGAATATTGAAGAATACACCTAAATTATAGTATAATGGAATACTATTGTATTCTTCAAATAAATTAACTTTTGTCTTTTAATTTTGGCTGAAAAAGATCACTTATGATTTTCAGTAATTTTTATTTTTACTTCAAATTCTTCCTTATAGCATTTGAATATTTCTTTTTCTAAGATAATATTAAAAACTAATAATACGAAACATAAATATCATTCATCAATAATTATAAGACTTCCTCTGAGTATATTACAAAATGTTTGAAATAAGCTTTGAAATCATGTAAGGACTAAAATATAGAAATATTAACATATCAAAAATTAAGGATTCTGTTTCCTAAAATTCTTTACATATTTTAATACTAACAAAGTAATACATGACCTTTCAATTCATAAATAATAATAAAATTAAGATTCACAAATGTAAACGTTATATTTTTTTTCAATTTGTTGTAAGAGAAAATCAGCTATATCCATAAGTTAAAATAATACTCTTAATTATAGGAAATTTGAAGTATATTCTGAATCATATTTGTAAAATGTAGATTGCTGAGCTTGCAAGTCGTACCCAACAATGTTTCAATGTTAAAAAAATTATATTAAGTTATCAGGGATATTTATAAAAATATAGTTAAAAATTCTATGTAGATTTTTTATAATATATTATCTTCAAAAATATTTAAATTAATTGTATAAAAACTTTATTAAAAATAAAAAAAAATTGTGAAACAAATATTGCTTTCCGATTACTTCCAGACATATTAGAATATTTTAAAAAATAACTATTTAAGCGTCTGATCGAAATCTGTTGTAACCAGACTTATTTTGAATAAATTAAATTTAGTTATAAAATAGTTATATGTATGTTTGCGGTGGAGTTAAAACCAAAAGGTTTTTGTGTCAATATTTCCTCCAACTCATATTTTTGGTGAGTTGAGAAAGTCAAATATAAATTAAAAATGTTTATTTTTTGACTATGTTTTCTTGAAAAATAAGTAAAATATCAGAAAAGAACACAAATAAAAGTAAAATATTTCCTTTTTATTTAAATATTCCTTTTCTCTTATTTAAATTTTGAAGATTTGCTAATACATTACTTATTGTTATCAAACGCGTCATTCCATTATAAATTGACTAAAATTACATTATCTCTACTTCAGTCTATTTAACTGAAAATATAAATAAATCACTCTCGTGGAATTTCAGTATATTAAATTATATTTAGTGTTATTTAACTTATTCAGTTATTACACGTAATGAATCTATTTATAAAAATGTGATAATCTATCTCTCTTTCTGACACTTTAATGCTATTTCTCTTAGAAAAATAAATTTTGCTATATATATATGTAATAATTCGACTTACAAAATAATCTATATTTTGCGAGGTATTGGAAAAATTCTGATGCAAAGTTACATTTGAAATATTCTGAAAGGGAACACATTATATACATTTTTCATACAATACTCATGTGTTTTCCACAACGTTGTTTGGACAGGTAGAGAGGAAAATGTTCAACTACATCAAAATCAATGCCTGGAAAAATAAAAATGCATCACATTTGCTGGAGTTTAGGAAATTTAAATGGTATCTCATACATCACTGAAAATGCTTATTTTTATGACCCTAATAAATAAGAAAAATCGTATTAAAAGAAAATTCCCATCAAAATGTTAGAATATGTTCGAAGATTTTCAGGATTCCACATTCTGCTTAAAGGTATGCATCTGGAATATAACAGTATAGGCACTTATCTCTGTAGCACTACCAAGCTTTTTTTGCCATCAGATTTTTAAGCTAGGTTAATGTTAAATATGCTTTAATTCTCAGTTTAGATTTCGCAGTTTAATAAATTCAGTGCGAATTTTCTTAATGCTGCACATAAATAGAATACATATCTGAATTGATAACTTAAATATTTTTAATATTTCTTTATTTATTTGGATTCCCTTAATATTCATTTGCATATGTCTAATGGTAAATCGTGAATAAAACAGTATAGTTGTAGCAATTACCTTGTAGTTGGTAGCTCGTGGAATCAAAACACTTTCCAGGATTATCACGGACTTTATAAATGGGTATTAAAATTTTGACAATGAAACACGTGCAGGAATTTTCATCATTTCTTATCTGTAGTTTGAAATAACGATAACTATTGCCAATGCCGATGTGGAGTTTTTTTTTCCTACCGCATGGATTTTGTAAAAATAATATAATTTAAAACTCATTAAGCTTTCCATAGTAATGAACCCCATAAGAGTTTGTCCTAATTAGGTAAGTACGGTATTAACGAACATGAGACCTAAATAATATTTCATTTCTTCCATTGGGGCTGCTGTATTTGATAAAGAGGGGTACGCACGCCTTCCAGATGCCTACAGAATTTTCTCTATTTTCGATCTTCCTCTATGCCCTTTAATTCTTCCTTTTTTCTTATTTTCTTGCTATTACAAATAGATATATTTTTTTAAATTTTAAGGTGTTTGGAGTGGATTAGCAAAATGTACCTCTCTCACCCTCTTGAGCCGAAATCATACAAACCAACCACAGTAATGAAAATTTAACAAAAATGAACTAATGAAATAAAAAAAATTAATAATGCAGTATTATTCATCATTGGTTAAATATCGGGATTTATTTTGTGAAACAAAAAAAAAATGTTTGAATATTGAACGTTCGTTCCAAAGGTTCCATTATTGTTAGATGAAAATAATTTAGTGAATGTGATGCCTAATGTCCTACAAGAATTGGGTTCATAATACAGTTAATATTAGAGGCTATGAAGAGAATAATGAATGCTTTTACGGTTTAAATTTATTAGAATTTCGAAATAGTCGGATGGTGTGAAGCGAAAATTTGAAAATTGAGGCTCAAGTTCGATTGCACACACACAGCTTTTGATATTTGTTTCAAATTAAAATTTAGAAGAGAGGTCATTATGTTGCCTGTTTTGTGATCCACGTGCCCCGTTATTAAATGTATCATTACTGCATTTCTCAAGTGAAAAGCATTTTAACTAAAATAGCATTCAAATATATTCTTTTCTTTAGTTAATGTGTCATTCAAAGAAGTCTGATTTCAAATTGGGTATCGCCAAGAACCAGTAGAAAAATTCAAATGCGGTGTTTATTTGTGTGAAAGAAACCTAACCAAATAGAAATAGATAACTGTACTATAACTGTTAGGATGGATATAGAAGATCCCAATTATTTCCATTTTAATCATTCAAAAATTGGATAACTTGAATTATTCATTATTGCATATATTCAAGAAGATTATACTTTGTAAATAGCACACGAAGATATGATTAAATAATAGAAGACTAAGATGTTATTTGTAGATGACAGTTGAATATGAATATCAAAACATTCTGGCATAAAGGATAAGTATGAATAATTTTTTGAATATTAATAACTTAAAGAAGAGAGTAAGAAATTTAAAAAAAATTGTTCAAACAAAAAAAAAATGTTTCTTGATCCTTTTTAAGGAGCTTAAAAACTAAAAGTTATGTAAAGAAAAAAGAAAGATTGATTTCGTTAATGCTTTTTTAAATAGTCACGCGGAAACAAAAGTTTATCAATTTATTTGTAAAACATAATTGAAATTCAGATTTAAATTAAAATAAGTATGAATAAAAAGCAAGACTTGATTAATTGTTGCATTTCCCAAACAGATTTTTCAACTTTAAATCCAAGAAAAATTCATATTTTATTAATTTCTATTTTGTATAATTGCAAAATGTGAAAACATATAAAGTAAACGTATTCCAATTTTGACTTCAAAATAAATTATTATTAATGATTTTAGAAATTCTTGGAAATAGTGAAAGATAAAGGAAGTATTACTACAAATCTAGGAAATTGCCAGAATTTTTGGGAAAAGGCAAGCTTTCAAACTGATTAGGGCATTATAATTATTATTATTTTGTGAACCAAAAAAGATCTGATCCAACTGAAGACTCTTCATTGTTTTAAGGAACTAAATAATATGTCTCTATGATTCATACAAAATATTTATGCAAAAACTATCACTGAAAAATACCTAACATGAAAACACTAAATTAAGAGACTAAAAACAATTAAATAAATTCTATTTTAATTCAATAAGAAAATTAGTGTTTTTTTAAGGAATTGTTAGCATTATTTATGGAAAAAGTTTTAAATACATGTCTAGGATTTTAAAGTTTTTTGGAAAATAAGCATTGACATATTTTCAATTTTAATAAAAGATATTTCATTTGGAATCAAACGGAAAGTGTAAACTTGCTTTAATTACTTGGTTCTTGTTAAAAGAAAATAAAGCAAATAATTAATTACTCAAAAGAAATCAAATTTCAAATTATACTTTATTCAGTACTTTTCTTCATTTTTTAAGAATAATTCGCATTTTTTCAATTTAAGTGAAAGACAATTTAAGTAAATAAAAATAAATCTTTTAAAAGAATAGGATTTAATAGTTCATTAAATAAAGAAAAAAATAACTGTGACATAAATAATTCAAATTAAACAGATTGTACACTTAGCTTTTCAATTAGACTTGCTTTTTAGAGATTTACTTTATTCTCTGAATAAAGGTTTTAAATCTCCTTTCTATTCATTTTACAAGTTTCGTTTCATTTGTTTTCCCTTATTGATTAAACTAAATTATATATATATACTTATAAATACAGTAACATTTTAACACAAAAACAATGAAAAACCGTACTATAAAAATAATGTATTAAATTCATTATCATGATTCCTAAACGAAAAATATCAAATGTTCTTTTCTTTGTTTATGTATGATAAAGGAGCTTGAACTAAAAGTATTTCCTTTTCAATTAAGTAATCCTTTTGAATGAATGAATTATGCTACTTTTAAAGATCAAACATCTTTATGAATTACTTGAGTGACTTTTTAATAAAGCAATAAAAATGTAACTCTGGATTGAATTTTGAAATCGTTTTTAATAACTGTCATTATAAAAATCTTTATTTCTAAGATATTATCTCTCGGGTATGGTTAAAAGAAATCGATAAGCTCTTTTCATTGAAAAAAAAAAGGCAATCTAGAAGTTTTTGAAATTGAATATGCATTTATTGTAAGTAAATTTTATATTTGATTTACAGAAAATGAAGGCATTTTATAAATTTGAAATCAATAATTGTGAATGTTTTCATAATGCATTTCTAAAGAAAAATACTTACTGCGCATTTCGTAAGAATTAATATAACATTTTGAAGAAAAAATTTTTGATATACATATTTAATAGTTATATGTTTTTACTTGTAACGAAAATAAATGCATACAATTTTATGTAAGATTATTATGGATATAATAAAGGCGTTTGTTCTACACATATATTGCTTTTAAGATTATTGAATATTTTGCGCATATGTTTCACTTGTATTTATAAAATAGCTATTGGAAGCGTTATTTTTAATGTATATAATTTTAAAATTTAGAAAGAGACTTATTTCTGGGAAGGCGTTTGAAACATTAAAATTTATTTAAAATCAGTTTGAAAAAAATTTAAATCTTTATAGCAATAACGCAGTGAAATTTTAAATAAATTAAAATACGCAATTTCAGTTCTTCCTCACCTCATAGAAAATGTAATAAAAAATCATAATGGGAATGAATATTTGAATTTCAATAAAAAATAATATATAAGTATAAAGTAGTGGTTTTTATTTTAGTTTTGGGTCTATACAAAAGTGTTGATAGTCATTCAAAAATATTGAGAAATTCTTTTCGTCATAAGCAAATGAAGCAGGAAGACATAGTTTGGTCCTATATCTAGGTAATTTAAATGTAAGGTGACCAATTTTTTTGCAATGAAAAGGAGGAAGAAGTTTTTTTTAAAAAAAGTACAGCGTAAATAAATCAAACTTGTTATTAATTCAAAAAAAAAAAAATACACTAATTATGCTTTAATCCCTTTTAATTATTGAATTAACCGAGTATTTTTTCAATTGTTTGAATATCTTTTGTCCATATATCATTTTCTAATAATACTCTGAAATATTGGACTCAATTGCGGCATTAGTTCCAGGACAACACTATGTAAATTTAGCAAGAATAATTAAATTTTCATGTGGAATGTGTTTATTTTTAAAATGGTTAAATATTTCCATCCATCTCTTTCTCTCTCTCTTCTTTTATCAATTTCAACATGTTAATTACCCATTATTCTAATTTATCAGAATTTAAATATACATTCAGTCTTCTAATTTCTTCAAACAGACAATTGTCATCGATTTTAATATCAGACATTTCTTTCAATAAAAAGTCAACACTATTTTCAATATCTACCCAATTTACTTGAAGTCATTTGAAGTCAAAAAACATCATCGAAAACTATTATTTCCTGTGAAATTTTTTCAGATCATTCTTCGACATATTGGAAACATGTTTAATAAAAATTCTGCACTTCTTCAGTGCACTTTTCCGTTATGTCCGGATTTGATTCCTCTATGTTTGACAATTTTCTTTTCTTTTTTAACATTCAAGGAGTATTTTTTTCTTCAAATCGTGATTTATATTGAAGGACACAATCGTTCAAAATAAGTCTAGCTTCTGTAGCTGAAATATGTTCACCTTCAGTTGTTTGAATCGTTTTCCAGAAATTAGATGCCCGGTTATGTACAAAATACATTAATACTTCCGGTAAATCATGATTGAAAAAAAGATTCAAGAATTTTGGAAATATGTCTAAACTTTAAAAAATGAACGGAGAGGCTCAAATAATTGTAAAACACGCTCTATAGCAGATGTTAAAGCGAGACATCTAACTTTTGAATATCCTGAAAGTTTTTTTGTATTCAACATTTGCGTAACAGTTTGCGTGACATCTCTGAATACAGAGATTAACAGATTAGTTTTAAAAGATCGAAAAGGAGGATAGGAAGGAGGACATTTTTCGAGGAAGGACACAACCTACATAAGGAGGACGGTTGGTCACCTCATTCTAATGTTCATGCGAGAATATATTTTCCTGACTGCAAAAATATCAGTCACTGAGTGAGCGAGAGTAATTAGGGAAATAGTTTTTAACTAAGGATAAAAAAAACTTAAATGTAATTAATTTTGTTTAAAACTTTGCAATTTCCAATTGGAAACTATCCTCAAGTTTCAACAGGCCTTCATGGAACGAAGCAATGGACACGGATTCACATCAGAGGTGGACAACTTTCTGTTAAACAATCAATATCCAGGAATGAAAGCGTCATTGACCAAGCGAGGATTCTAGTGCTGTACGATTGCCGAAACAGGATCAAAGAACTTATAATTAAGGCGAGCATCAGGACCCGAACACTTCATTTTGGCTTCAATAGAATTTGGTCTTCAAGAGTTTCTCTGCGAAGATCATTGCTGTTAATAATGGAGCAGAAGCAATTATCTTGGAGATTTCAAGGAACAGGTTGAAGATTGTGAACAACGTGATCCTAAATTCCCCGACACCGTAATTATTGGCCATGACTCTTGCATTTATGGGTATGACTCATCAACCAAGTTACAGTCTTCACTATAGAAGTATCCAACATAATAAACCTATATATCACTGAATACGATCCATAAAGAAAAATTAGAGTTGTTTGTCACAGCTATGGAGAATAAAATGCTATGCCATATTTAAATTCTATAAACAAGAAAATATTAGAAACATCTTTTTTAAGACTTTCTATGGGAAATAAGAGCTTGTTTTAGGATATATACATCATAAGAGTAATTAAATTGCATACGACAGCTGTGTTGATTTAAATTATTTCATAATGTTATTTGTAATGTTATTTGCAACAGCTGTGTTGTTTTAAATATTCATAAAGTTGTCATTTCATAATGTTATTTGTAACATAATTTCATATTGTTATTTATAATATACTAATTGTAAGTAAATGCTTATATATTGATCATCTGCATAATAAAAATACTGCTTTATTAAAACCATAACAAAATATCCACATTTTTCTTCATTTATTAGAAGAGCCAATGGAAATTAATATGTAATATATTACCTATAATAAGTATTTTCTATTTCTAAAATAAATATAAAGAAATAACTTGATTCTGCTACTTTTTCGATGCATAAAACACACACTTTGAAACACACGCATTGGAAAGAGCGCATTTTTTATGAATTAAAATATAGCAGTAAGACAATTTTCAAAAATTAAATTAGCATGAAATATTTTATAAACTCTTACAATAAATTAATAACATTGTTGAAGCAATTGTAAATGTTTAATTAATATTTTATCTTAGTATTAAACTTACATTAGTAAGCGACAATATTCTGATTAACATATAATATAATAATAGCATCAAACTGTCGCGAATACATGAAAG
Source organism: Nephila pilipes (assembly GCA_019974015.1). Lineage (NCBI taxonomy): Eukaryota > Metazoa > Arthropoda > Arachnida > Araneae > Nephilidae > Nephila > Nephila pilipes. The sequence goes on along the minus strand of BMAW01000572.1, from coordinate 449,363 downwards.
AAAACCCTTCCTGAGAATGAATAAATATACTCTTCAAATATCTAACTAACGTGTTATATCTTAATTGTGAAGTATCTTTTACTCTTGTGCTTTGAGGATATTTCTCCTCCCTTTTCCTAGAGTCCTCAAGATAAACATGGTATTCTCTCTCTCTCTCTCTCTCTCTCTGTAAAAGGAACAAGATCTATTGTTATCAGTAAAGAGTAATGGCAAATAAATAGGGGGGGGATGAATAGTGAGAAAGAAAACACAGTTATATTTTCCTCATCAGCTTGGAATAGCATTATGAACACATTTTTGAAAGTCTCTTAAAAAGAATAAATCATATATTTGAAATAATTAATGTTATCAATAAATTGTTTCAGTGAATTTATTCGCATAGTGGGTTTTAGACATTTTTGCGTACTAATATTGATATTATTTTCTCCTTTTAAAACTAGAATTATAGAGGCGAGACATCCGTGACCCAAGGCATGAGTTTTTGCTCGTTTCACAGTTGTATTTCAAAATTAAGCCTTCTAATTTTTTGACTTTTCCTAAATATTCGATCTAATATCTTAAAATGAATTCAGTTCAATTCCAAGGAATACATTTTTATTTATTTGTTTGTATACCTTGAACTACCATAGGGGTCATAGCTGACTCGAACTAGATATTCGCCTTTTCTTTTATTTCAACCAGGATTTGAACTCTTCATTTTTCAGTTTACTAAGAATTGTATGAGGAGATGTACTTCACCTGCTTTTTGCTAAATAGTGGGGATGAGAAAAAGGGTATACCCACACATCTTACATATTAGAGATATGTGCATGCTTTTGCGATTGTAAACTATTGTATCTACGTATTGGAATGTTGTAGAATGTTCTTATCTTTGTTATAGGCCAGAAACTAAATAAAAATAATGTTCTTCCCTGTTGTAAACTGAACAAAAGGTAAACATATTAGTGGCATCCCAGACACCCAACAGAAGAAACCTTTTGAAAGAAGTAGCTTTGAAATTGCTAAATGAACTTTCAGAAAATGATTCTTGCGATGAAAATACATCTGATGATGATATTTTAAATTTTGTTATAAACGACGAAAGAAATATTGTGGAAAATGCTTATATAATTTCATCGTCTGAATCCGGTTAAAGTGATAGCAAGCTGATTGAAAATATTCCCAGTAAATGCAGTTCTGGAATTCAGAAAACAATAAAGAATTATAAAAGTCTTAAGAAAAAAATTAAAAATAAATAAGAGCAGTCACCTCTTCAAATTGATTTGGAAGAAGAGAAAAATGGAACTACAGATAAAATAAAGCAGCTCTTTCGAACAAAGATGCGCTGTAGATTTTTGTAATATATGGCAAACAAACCTGTCAAATTTGGTGCCAAATTATGGTTGGCCATAGAGGAGAGCTCAAAGTACATAATCAATGCATTTCCATATTCAGGAAAAGATGATTTCAAATCAAATGAATTAAGTGTTGGTAAAAATGCTGCTCTTAGGTTAGTAGACATTATCTCATAACAGGACAAAATATAATAAATAACAGTTTTCTTACATCTCTAAAGCTCGTAGAAAGCTTAAAGGAAAATGGTTTCTGCTATCTCGGAACAATCAATAGGGCAAAAAGAGAAGCCCCAATATCCTTGAAAAAAAATTATATTCAATAACCTTCATGATACATAAATACCATTCTCGTTTCTTACTAATGTAAAAAATACAAAAATGTACTTCTTCTTAGCACATTGCATTCTTCATTAGAAATTATTCAAAATGAGAAGGAAACTCCTGAAATTATAAATTTCTATAATTACACAAAGTTTGGAGTCGATGTTGTAGAACACTTGGCAAGAAAATATTCAGTTAAATCTGCATCAAGGCCTTTGTCTTGCAAGGTTTTTTCCAATATTTTAGATATATCGGAGATTAATACATGTGTAGTTTTTAAATAGATATCAGGTTCTAATCTGAGAAGAGACTCTATTCTAAAATTAGCAGAGGAGCTATGAGAGAAATATATTACAAAAGAAGCAGAAGATATCTATCTACGTACTACCACAGAAGTTTCAAACAAGCAAAAACGTTCCCAAATAAAGCAATGTAAAGACAATAAAACTAATATCGTGCGCGGAAAAATGTTCAAAATTTTGTGTGGATTATGGACAGCAAAACAGAATAAACACTACAACATTCTGTAAGAAATGTTTCGAGAAAAATTAGTATTATGTAAGTAACATGTCATACATATTTAGTTTTGATTGTGATTTAATTTCTTATCAAAATTTATGAACATTACGAGATTTATATTAATTAAAATATATGTTATTTAAAAGATATTTTTACATTTTCTTTTATACAACCTGCCGCAATTTTTCAGTACTTATTCTGGAAATAGAAATTAAATTATTTTTAAAGATACTTTCCAATTACCTAAATTTCATATTTTATAATATTCAGAAGCTAAATTTATTAAATAATTAATTAAAAATCATTATATTAATCATGAAACACTTTATTTTCGTCTGTATTATCATACAAATTAAAAATAACATGACTGAAGTCCATGGGCCAACTATGATCCACCCGGTAATTCTAGGTATACCAGAAATACAGTAATTCTAGTGTTAAAATATAATCTTCTTTACCCTGAATGAAAATTGTATAATTAAATTGAATGGAAATATTTGTCATTTTCGACGATTATCATGCTGTACTAAAATGTACAACCTGTATTATTTATTTTTAATTCTTTTCATTTCTTAGAATATATAATTTCTTAAAGTGTTGAAAACTCTAAAGAATTTACTCTTGAATGCAGGTAATCCTTTAATTAAATTCTAAAGGAATCTGTATATTTCTAATGTTTTCAATGTTCCCGTTTATGATTTCTAATTAGGAAACTTTATATTTACGTGAAAGTCTCCTCCTAGATATAGTAAGTAAAATACGGAATGAGTGAAATGCAATGTTGTTAGTGAAGGTGATATATATATATATATATATATATATGTGTGTGTGTGTGTGTATAAAGAAACAAATAATTCCATTTTTACTTAAGTATTAGTATTACAAAATACATATTTATGTTCAAAATATAATGTTAAAATTTTTCTCTGTTCAAAGTAATCTTTTAGTGCTTCATAAATTAAATTTATTTCAATTATTGATAAATAATTATTTCTACAAATATCTTACTATTTGTGACAAAAACATTTATTAATATATAACTTTGGGTAAATATAGAAGAAAAGGACGAATTCTTTTAAAATTATTTTAATGAATTATAAAATGTAAGATATCGATTAATAAGAAAGTCTAAAACATTTAGAATACCATAAATTATTGGAAAGGTCTTAAAGTTATCTTGCTTTTATTTTGGTGCGTTTCTTCTTAATAAAAGAGATGCTAAAATATTTAGTTCACACTGTTGTTTTTTGGAATTTTCTAGTTCCATACCAATAGTTTCTTCACATATCATCAAAATTTAACTAACTGAGATGTTCGCGTTTTAAAAACTAAACAATCTGTAGAAGTTATTTTGAAACTAGCATTTGAATTTTAGGGAATTAAATCCCGAAGACCAACTACAAACTAGTATGTATAGTTACATGAACATTACCTACCGATTTCGCGTTTTAAATACTTTTTATGATGCAAGTAATTCAACAATTATTTATGACTAGAAAATGTTTTAAACATGTTTAAATATAATGTACTGTCATTACATTTTACAAATAGTACCCTTCCACAATCGTATTTGGGGAGCAATGATTCCTCGTACTCCCAAAGATTCTGATTCAATTTAAGGTGATCAAACGTGTAATACCGCCATGTATTTTAACTTTTTACTTGAATCCATGTGATGAAAGTTTCAAAACTCTATAACTGATGTCTAATCGATGGCTATTTCCTAAATGATGCTTTTGGCAGCTGTCACAACCATCAGGTTAAAGATCAAAAAGGGAACGTTAGAGCTGTGTTGGGTTTGTATTTTATAGTTGCTTCATTAAACAGAATACGGCAAGTTGTTCCTGATTTTCATTTACCACTTGGATGAACAATTGATCTCTGAGTACCAATATCATGCTTAACTAATGTCTCATCCACTTGTTCAAGATCTATGAAATTATTTTTACTGAAAAAATTTCGCAATCATTTAATAATTTGTAAAAAACAAAAAGTTAAGCTTTAGAAGATAATGACTTTAAAAAGTATTGAAAAAGCATTTTTTTAATAAATTGTTACTGAAGTTTTTGTTACCTAACTCATCAGATTAAAAATTTCTAACTATAAAAATAGTGTGTCAAACATTATAACCACATGTTATGCGTGTACTTTCTAAGTAAGTTAAAGGATGTTAGTACCAGCATTAATTGATTAAATAATCTTTATCAGTGGTCAGTTATGATATAAAAAATAAAGTGACTAAATAAAAATTCGCTGTTATAAACTTTATTGAATCACAAAAAATAGGACTAAATAGTTTTATATTATTTTTTTTAATGCGTTTAACAATTTCGTAAAAAAAACCATTAAAATTATGGATGTGATAAATAAGAATCTTTAAAAAATCTATCAAAGACTTCAGTTATTAAATCCCATGTAAATCTGATGAAATAATAGTATAATGATAGCCAAATCATCTGTATTTAGAATTTAAAATAATGTGAAATCTTCTAGAATGGGCTGAAAAGTTTCCGAGCTTCACATGAAAATCGAAGCACTCGTCAATAAAATGTAGGGAATGTATTTGCGCATTTTTTACACGTACTCACCAAAATTTCAACTATTTTGGATGCGCAGTTGTTGTTTGAGAATTGTTTGAGTGAGGCGATGTAAATGTTTATGGGGAAATGGAAAAGTCGAGTATCAAGCTGTCATTAAATATTTGTTTTTCAAAGGCAGTACGACAATGAAAATAAAACAGGAGTTGGATGCGGCATACGGGGATTCTGCATCATCATTTGCCACTGTGATAGTTTAGGCAGTTGAATTTAAACATGGCCGTACCAGCTTGGGAGACGATAAACATTCGGAACGTCCAAAAACTGCAACCACTGACGATAACATCGCTAAAGTTTTCCAAATGGAGTTAGACGACCATCGAATTAAAGTGAGAAGCATTGTAGAGGCCATAAATATGTCCAAAGAAAATGTTTTCTACATATTGCATTAAGATTTAGGCATAAAAACAACTATCCGCGCGTTTGGTGCCGCGTTTGCTCAAGTTAGACCGAAAACATGTTCGAATGAACATTTCGAACTGTTGGCACAGTTAAGACACAAAAATCAAAATTTTGAAACCGGTTAATTTTTGTTGATGAAAGTTGAATACACCATTATACCCTCGAAACCAAAAAAAAAAAAAAAAGATAAAACGGTCGATTTCAAAGGATCGGCTCCAAAAAAAAGCAGAAATTTTTTCGACTGGGAAAGTGATGACGACTGTTTTTGGAATATTCAGGGAGTTATCTTAACTGATTACCTTCAAATAGGATAAAACATTACTTGGCAACCTGAAGGCAGAGATAGCGGAAAACAGCTACATTTGCAGAAAAAAATATGTTACACCAAGACAATCAGTGGTTGTCAGGGTGAAAATCCACGGATTATGGCTCGAACTGCTTGGCCATCCTCCTCCTTACTCA
>BMAW01000572.1:324376-435188 GCA_019974015.1 Nephila pilipes | reverse complement strand
TTATGTGCATAAAGTGAATAAAGAGAAATGGTTATTTAGACTGATATGATCGAAATGAAATATTGAAAAATTAGGCTTATGTTTCATTCTGTATTAAATAATGAGTCAATAATTAGATAGCATAAGAGTATCTAATATATAGTAAAAATAATATGTAGATATACAGGAGTATCTTCTGTAAAGGACAACTCTGATTACAGGACAATTCTGCTGGTCCTGGTCCGTTGGAATCGGAACTGTAACGTATTTAACTCTTATTAAAGGACACTTTATTTAAAAGACACTAAAAAATTTTTTAAAAAAGATACAGATAAATAAATATAGAAATACTCTTTTTTTAGTAGTCTTTTGAGGCTTCAAAGGCAAGTTTGTGCTTAATGAAAAAAAAGTCTTGTGACAAGCGAAAAATAAAAATAAAAGTTAATCCCTCTCTTTTGAAAATTGATTTTAAATAGAGTAGCTTGAAATAATATATTAGGAAAAAGCTAGTTGGGGCACAATGAAAACTATATTTACAATTCATAGAATTTTAAATCCAGTTATTCTTGTTGTAGCTCTCCGTGTATGTAGAGGTGTGGTAGGAATTAGTGTTAGCAAGTTGTAAGGCAATCGGAGACTAATACCAATGGGAAGCCGACCTTATAAAAAACAACTTTAGAAATTCAGATTTAGAGTGTTTTTGATGAAAATGAATTGGTTCAATTTGTCGAAATCACTGGCATTGCTCAAATGCAAAAAATATTAAAAATCAATGAAATATTGTATAGTGAAGAAACCAAAGGTGGCATAAAACCATTTATTTCAACTATAGTTGATGATGTGAGTTTGAACAAAAATAGCTTGCAAAGCAGTGAGGAAGACGAAGAAGAGATAGAATAAAAGTGTGACATGTGTGAAAAAAGATACCTTAAAAACACTATTTAAAGCATTAAGTAAAGGGTTTGAGTCATGAGGGACTTTAATACTCACGTGGAATAAAAGACTTGTAATGCACAGACATTCAAACAAAACAGTGTAAAGGATTATTTTCAGTTAATTTCTGTAAGTATAAAATTCTACTATTCATTTCATACATTTTTACAATATTGCGCTTTAATTAAGAGTTTCAAATTTTATTATATTTCTTATTTATATATTATTTATTTAAAGCTTCATACAACCCGAATTTAAAATTAAACTAAATTTTTTAGTATGTTCCCTCTGAAGAAAGGCCATCTCTATTTAAGGCTCACGCTGAAGCATTCTGAAAATAAGAGTCGACGAACGCTACCACCTCTACACCGCTACACTATACTATGTGTAGGCGGAATGTTTACACGATACTGTTCGTACAGAGTAGAAGTAAATAGTTCTGATATAAAAAAAAAGAAATTACATGCTTTCCGTTTCTTGATTTTAGTTATTCCCCTAGATTTCAAAAAGGGAACTTCCTTGTTTTTAATTATTTTACTTTGCTTAATTTTTTTTTTCTTCATTTTCTTACATTTATGTTTAGACAGCTATCATGAAGTTTGAAAATGATGCCACAAGGTAATAAACTATCTCTACTAGACATTCAAGCTAAGAAGAGAAATATTGTGGTAGTATGGATTTATTGTTACAGCATTCTCTTAATCATGTTCCTCGTTTTGATAGGTTCGGGCATCATGATCTCGAGGCCCTCTAGTAATCTTCTTTCCCGTGGGGTTAAATGTCTTTGGTAAACACGGAGGGGGGGTTACTGGATACCTTAACGATCCTTTTCTATTCTCGACCCTCCTTCTTTTCAACCAATTTTTATCTTTTTACCTTTTTTTCCAAACGTCGAGATCCCAGATTGATCAAGTTAGGCGCAGCTTAGCTACATTTGGCTCTTGCGCCATTAAAATACTGACCCTCACTCACTCAATCATTTTCATTTTGCATTTTTTTTTTCGTGTAAAGAGTAGCGAAAGACTTGTTCGAGGTCGAATTCTGAATACAAAATATATGAATATTGGATATTTATTAGCGTCGCATTTGGAAGAAACACGAGAGATATTAATTCTTTTTAAATTTGAAGCACAGCTCTCCACTTTCCTATTTTCCTCACCATACAAATGTATTATGTAAGTAAAAGTGTTCACCTATAAAAGAAACAAAAAACTTTTCGCACGCAACAATTTTTTTTTACAATATTCTTCATTTAATCATAAAGATATATTTCAATCTGTTTTCTACAATAAACCGTGACGTAAATAATACATGTAAATATGCATTATTTTATATCAGAAAAATGTAAATAATTTTCCTTCAATTATGATTTATAGTGCAAAAAAAGGAAATTTTTCTTCTCCCTCTCTTCATGCAACACATATATAATAATGTATGAAAATAGCAATGCATTTAAAAATATGTGCAAGAGCTATTCTCAAAATTTTTCTACGTAAATATAGTTAATGTTTTCTTATGGTAATATCATGAATAAATATATAAGTTATATCAATCAGAATGAAAATTATTAATTTTGGATTTTAAATATAATATAAATACACATAAAAACCAACACATTTTCATAACATTTTCCCATAACTATGTGATTATAAAATACCAGCAAATGTTATTGATAGTAAAAAAAAGAAATAAAAATGCATTACTTCCTCAAAATTCTCTTTTTTGCTTTATATTTAAACATAAATACAAAATAATTTTCTACTGATTAATTTAATAGCAAACATAACTTAACAATATTAGTATTATCAATTTAGGTAAGTAAAATGACTGAAATTTTATATTTTTATGGTTTTTCGTTTTTTTCTCTTTTTCTTGCTTCCAGAATCGAAGTTGGATTATGTATGGACATCGATCTGGGATATGATGGATCTTCAAATTCGTGTAATAGGATTAAAATAAAGAATTTTAATTTTTTTTCCATATTATTATTCCAAAAATAGTTTTCCTTCATATATATATATATATATATATATATATATATATATATATATATGATTTTGATATATATATATATATGATATGATATGATAACCCTGATTTTGATAGAAAGAATGATCCTAAAGAAGATTCCTGATTTGAAATATTTTTAAAAAAATTTCATTCCTCCTTTTAAAATAATTAGTCTTATTTTTTCTCGCTGCTTTCATATCAATTCGTGTTATTTAACAGCTGAAATAAATTTCTGCTATACAAATTTTATATATAATTGCCGATGTTCAAATGATGTAATGTGTAAATAACTAAATATTGGGGGGAAACAAACGAATTTCAATTATGGAGGTGTAAACAAAGAATGTTGTAAAAGATTCACAATATATCCACTAATGTATTCACAACGTATCGAAAAGATCTATTGCTCATTTTAGTAATTAATAAAGTAATTTATATAGAGTAACTTTTAAATATTCAGTAAAAATTGCATAAAATATGAATGATTATATATATATATATATTAGACGAAGGATTACTTCTTTTTTTAGAAATCGCATTTGAAGTATACTTTTTAAACACTGTGAAGCACCTCACTGAAATATATACACCAAATTAGACAAACTTTCAAAGGGTATTACGCGAATGTAAATTAAGTCTTAAAAGAAAATACCTCACATTGCTACAAATTCCGAGAAAACTGCCGACTTCCCCCAAAGAGTCGTAAATCACCTTTTATCAATAAAGGATGGGTTATGGTTATATGGTACGGATATGTACCATATAACCATGCACACTGAGGCGGGATTTTTAATCTTGCTTTCTCCTTTACTTGTTTACGGTTCTGACAATTCAAATTACAAACAGTGAAATTAATAAAAAAAAAATTTAGAAATATATATTTGAAAGAGCGTTAAAAAAATGTCTTCTCTGGAATTACTTTTTTCCGATTAGATTTTTTACCCAAAGTTTTTTTATGATCAATTTTGTGCACCGGATGCGAGTTTTCAGGTCTTTAATAAAAATTTAAAAAATACTTAAAAAAATCAGAAATTCTGTTTGAAATATATTTTTATCCATGCAGTTAAGATAAATTTTCTAGACACGAGAAAGATAGAAAGAAATTCCATAGGATCAACATTATGTAAGGAAATTCGTTGTGAAGTGTCGACGGGGTCCTTAAGGGACAAAATGTCTGGTCCGGAGAGTGTCCCTTATTGAGAATGAAAAAGAAACTTCATGCAAATTTTCCTTTGCAGAAAACACATATTCAGGGGAAGATTTTGTTATTTGTCCTGAAGTGGGAACATTAATGTACTCTGCGGTATTTTTATAGTTACTGGAGACAGAATAACCTAAAAATGACCAAAATATTCATAAAAGATAAGCTATATTATTATAATTGTAGGACATTTCTAAATGTCAATTCACAGTTCCATAGTTCTAGCTAAGTTATTCATCGAGTTATTTAAATTTTTATAACAGTGAGCCAAATCTTTTTTTTTTTTTTGAACATCGAAACTTTAAACTGTTTTTCTCTGAGCCTTTTATTTTTCATGACTGTCATATATTGAAAATGCTGAATGTGAAATGCGTTATGCTGAATGCTGAATGAAAAGTGGTAACTTATATATCTTCGAGAATGTTAACAAAATCGAAAACAACAACACCATTTGACATGAATGCTCGTGCTATACAAGCATTCCTTTCAATTAATGAAGAACACGTAATAATTGAATGATTCTGATAGTATCTCAATGAGCCTTTGGTGTCAAGTAAATCCATCAATGAAATTAAAAATTATACTAAATACAAATATTCTCTTGCCTTCCAAACCGTGTTAAGAGATGTTCACAATAACTTTTGAGATGCATGCAATAAATTGGATAAAAATTTGAGGGAACACTGTTGGACCAAAGACATACGAGTACATCACAAATTGTTGTTGTATTTGCTCAACTGGTATTTTAACTTCATATGCACTTAATTACGAAACAGTGGCCAAGAACTGTCAAACATTTGTGAGTACAAAAATGAATTTAGGGGGTCTTCAGCTGAATATGATGTTTGGTATTCTGGCCACAAAAATTACTGTTAGATTAGCCACCTTAGTTCATTAGAGTCAATGGATATTAAGGCTGCATTTAAACTGTGGTCCCATTCAGAAGCATTTGGTTTCCGGTACACAACTTTATTATTCAATAATGTTAGGACTCATAAATTCTAAAATAGACAAAAAAAATATTTGTAACAGAGACCAAAATCTTAAATGAAGATTGTATTAGCCATATTATCAAAAGATAAGATACCAGCTTACGTACTCTGGTTAAAGATTACTGAGCAAAAGGTGTTATTTTAGGAAGGAAATGTTAATGAAGCTTAAAAGAAACTGCCATAAAAACTCACAAAATATCACCAAAAGGTGATTTTGGAACTTGAAGTTAATGTTCAAGGTTTGAAAAATCAGCATATACAATCCTTTATCATAGCATTTAAACAGATACTGTAGCGTAGGCTATAAATAACCCCTCCACAGACTAGTTTTGAACCCCGTACGTTTCCCAGCTTCCCATTCATTGAAAATATACAACTTAAAGGCAATAAAGAACAAAATCAGGTGCGGCAAAGTTGAATCCTCTTTTGAGGTATTGTCGATCCCATGTCATGGATATTTTGGAATTTATGGCCTAGCTGTGTTTCCCAGCTTCCCATTCATTGAAAATATACAGTTTAAAAGCTATAAAGAACAAAATCAGGTGCGGCAAAGTTGAATCCTCTTTTGAGGTATTGTCGATCCATGTCATGGATATTTTGGGAATTTATGGCCTAGCTGTGGGACGACCGACACCGACTTGCACAGGGGAAAAACGGACATTGTCCAATTCGAGCGAATAGTGTTGCAGGGGACAAAACGGAGTTTCTTTTTGATTGGGTTGTTCTTGGAAAAAAAGAAAAATAACTCAAAAGGAAGGCGGGGGAGAGACCTACCCGAGGTATTAAAAAGGGTGAAAGAGAAGAAAGAGGATTCCTGCTAAGGAGCGGAGAAAGCGATACAGCTATAAGTGGGAGGCGATTGCCTTCGCTTGCGAACTTAATCTTTTACTTCGAATACTGAGATAATGGAGTTTTTTTTTGAACTATAAGTGTTTAGACGTGCTGTGTAGATATATGCGTTTTGCCTCGGTGCTATGTAATTAGATGTGTAGCATGGTGTAAAAAGAATCTAGGCGGAAAAGAGTAAACTTAAATTAATCTTTGTTAAATAAAGAATTATCGCCTCTTAAGCTGTGCGATCCCTTGTTTACCATTTCATTCGACACATTCAGGGATCACGACGTTACAATACAAACCTCATTCGCAAGAAATGTCTTGCTGGCAAATATTCATGGTATTTCTATCAAAGGCCCTGGAGAAAGGTGAAAATACTACAATACACAAGCTTCACATTGAAACAATAATAATTATATATCATTTGAGAAATTTTGTACCTTTCTATGGAAGATAAGCTTTATAAAATCTTTCAGAGTGATGTGCCACAGACCACAGTGAAATTAGGCCGTGAAAACGTTGATAGATATTTGTGAGACAGTATGAGGCTAAAATCTTGGTACTTTGACAGCACCAAAAGAAATACAGACAATTACTGGTGTGCAGAAATAAAGCAAATTACTATCACATGATACTATATACATAAAAAAAAAAGACAAAAAATAATTTTATGTCAAAATGTAAAGCTGACCTATCCCCGAAAACAAAAATTTTCAAAGTTAAAAGAAGTGATTATAAATAGACCTCGAATTTTTAAGCACTCTGAACTTAACTATACTTTTTAAACACAAAAAAATATATAAATAGTTGAACTTCACTTACAACAATACGAGGGTTGCTATTTATATTTCTGGCCTTGGCAACAGTAAGTGTTGCTAGGCGACCGCAGACGATTTTAATCGAAAGTTTGATATTTTTAAACATAAATTCAGCAAACGATTTACCATTATAGCTTTATTTGTGTTGTTGACAGTAAATTGAAAAGTTCTTCTCTGTCAAAAAATGGAATTGAATCGTGAACATTTCCGTGCCATTATTTTTCATAACTTTCGACGTGGATTGTCAAGACAAGAGTGCTTCGATGAACTTAATTCTTTATACAGCGATAAAGCGCCATCCTACAGCACTGTAAAAAATTGGTATAACGAATTTAATCGTGGTCGATGTTCGATCCAGGACGAATCCCGTGCAGGTCGTCCAAAATCCGTTGTTGTGCCAGAAAAGATCAATGCTGTGCGTGAACTGATAAAGCAAGATCGTCATGTGACATACCGTGAGATAGAGGCGTCTTTGGACATTAGTATGACTAGCATCAATAAAATATTGCATGAACATTTGAGCGTAAAAAAAATTTGTTCGCGTTGGATCCCGCATAATCTGACAAACGCTCAAAAAAAGGCTCGTGTCGATTGGTGCAAGGAAATGTTGGAAAAATACATTCAAGGTACATCAAAGGCTGTGTATAACATCTACACAGGTGACGAATCATGGATCTATGTATATGAGCCGGAAACAAAACAGCAATCAACTGTATGGGTCTTCCAAGATGAGGCAAAACCAACAAAAGTTGTTCGAGGAAGAAGCACATCGAAACAAATGATTGCCTGTTTCTTCGGCATTAACGGTCATGTGGCAACAGTGGCGTTAGAGCAACGCAGGACGGTCAATTCTGAATGGTACACGACCATTTGTTTGCCAGAAGTCATCGGAGAAATTCGAAAAAAGCAGAAGAACAGGCGAATCATTCTTCATCATGACAATGCGAGCTCTCACACATCGACTCAAACAAAGGCATTTCTGACGGAGCGAAAGATCGAACTGATGGGTCATCCGCCGTACAGCCCTGATTTGGCACCCAATGACTTCTTCTTATTCCCACACATCAAAAATAAATTACGTGGACAACGATTTTCGACCCTCGAAGAAGCGGTTGATGCATTCAAAACGCATGTTTTGAAGTTACCTCAATCGGACTGGAAAAAGTGCTTTGAAAATTGGTTCAAACGCATGCAAAAGTGTATTGATCATCATGGAGAATATTTTGAAAAACAATAAAATCAATTTCGATCCTACATATTTGTTTTTTCATTATTAGGACATTATTATTTATTATTTGTAAACTGGATTAATATGCTTTTTCTCGCATTCTTTTTTTAAATTAAGTACTGAAAAATTTCATTGTTAAATACACAAAACAGTAATAAGCAATAAACAACCACATGAAATTTTATACAGTGCATTCTGGCAATTTTTTATAGTATCTCCTTTTTACATTTAAATATTTTGTAGCAAATAAAAACTTTAAACTGATTTATCTCAGATCAAAGAAAAATCAGTGTTTTTTTTTTCCTTTTAAAATACTTAGGTTTCTTTTTCTATTGTTCCAAATGTCTTAATTTTTTTGTTTAACTCATTGATTAAGTAATATAACAGAAGTAGGTATACATTTTTGAATCAAAGTGAAAGTTAATTTTTTAAAAACTCATTGAACTTAGAATTTAGACATTTTTTCAAAAATTTCAATAAATTTCCCTCATATTATTCCAAAGTCCATGCCAACTATTGTTGTACATAGTTTAATAAATTAGTAAATCATGTTTCATATTTCTATGTCCATTATTGCAGGAGGAGGAGTATTTTTAAAAACTCCCTTTTTTAAGCAAAATACTTTATTTTTTTTAAAAAAATGTTTTATGGTTTTACTTTTTGTATTAACCCTCTAAGCGTTTCACACCCTTTTTTCCGTACTGTTCGAGATATTCCGAAAGCGTTTGCGCCGTATAATCCCGTGTGGCTGTGAGCGCACCGAAAGCGTCAGAGCCGTCCTTTTTCGCCATCACAGGATGTATTCGAGATCGTTTGCGCCGGTTTTTTCTGCAATTCCTTTCCCCCCTTTTAAAAGTTTTACATCTTGTTAGATAATTGGGGAGGGTTGCGGACACACAATGAACTTTGACAGGAAATTTTATGGCTCACGAGGGAAACCCACTCTTGCCCTTAGGGCTAGAGAGAGTTCCATTGAGACATTCGTTCAAGAGGGGAAGGGGAAGATTTACTTTCAAGTGTGTTTGTTGGTCAGCTTGAGTGGAGATTTTATTGGGTTTATGAAAGAAATGCGTCCCTTGACCTAGCTTTCGAAATAAATTTTTTTATTTAAACCAATCCAAAAAACGCTTTAAAGTTCATTCACTAGATTAACTAGATTTTAATCCCATTTTTTAATTAATATTCATTTGGAATTTTAACAAATTTAGATAGAGTAGGAAACCTACTGTTTTATATTGTTGTACAAATTACTCTTTGTATGTTTTCTTTGATTGCTAAAAACTCACCTTTTTTATTTTTCCTCATATTAAAAAATATCAGATAGAGTTAAGTTTTTATATTATATCTATAAATCTCGAAAAACATCGCTAAATATATATCTATAAAATATTTGTTTAAATACAGAGAATGTATGAAAACAATAAATACGTTCTATTGTTTCATTTGTGTTACTTTATTCACTACTTTCAGTTTTTAAAATAATATTTATTTCCTAATAAAGTGTCATAAATTTAAAAAAAAAAAAAAAAACGAACGAGTCAAAATCAGAAACGCTTTAAGATTTTCAATTATTACAAATGAATAATTTTTAAGCTTCTGTATTTCTTTACTTTTAAGAATCTCTAATGCATGAATAAAAATAATACCAAAAATTAAACTTTTTTTTAAATCTATTAGTTTCTTTTTTTTTTTCATAATTTGAAAGCCAGGTATTCAGGACAGCTCACGCACGATCCTCAGTTTTGTAACGTTAAGTTTCGAAATGCATTCGAATTTTAAATAACTGAATTACATCTTCCTTCAAAGAGAAGAAGAATGCGATTTCCCACTCAAACTCATATTTTTCAAACTTGATTTTTGAAAAATTAGTAATTAATAGCGTCTGCACACATTTATATTTGTTCATACGTGTAAGTATCAACTGTACATTTGCACAGATACTTTTGATTACTAATTATTTGAAGATTCAAATTTAAAAAATATTCATATGTGTAAAATACCTTATAATTTATCTTCTGTTAAAGGATAATTGAAGTACATGTAATTAAAATCCGGACATTTCTCGTAATCTTAACAATATACAACTAGGAATTTTACATAAGCTACCCTGAAAATATGCTTTTCAAATTACATCAAAAAATATTTATGTATGGTACATACAAAGTTAAAAATTATTAATCACAAAAATTTATAATTCTATGAAAATATAAAATTCAAAATTTAATATATTTCATCGCCAGCATATTTTCATATATTCCGTATGTTTTTTACAAATCAGTTAAAAATCGCACGTCATTAGCAAAAAAATATGCTGAACAATTTGATGAATATAAAATAAAAATTTTACTTGGAAGCAAAGCTGAGATGCTAAAACTTCGGTATACAAAAATTATGAGCATATCTACAATAGTTTCTGAAATAATTATTTTAAAATTCAGTTCGAAATTTGTTCGTTATATATACGTAATATTAAATAAAGCGTCAACATAATAAAGTAATAGTTTGATACATTCACAGATTATTAAAAATAGATATAAGTGACATTTTCGCAAATGTTAAAATTTTTATAATTTTAAATTCAATTATAATTTTAAATTAAATTGTACATTGTTATCATAATGGCGTAGAAGATGTAAAACTTACATCTGAAATAGATGGAAAATGCAATATGCAGTGCCATAATCTTGAACAGAATATGGCATATTCACTTGATAAGGTAGAGTCAGCCTTAAATACAATTATGTTTATTACAATTATGTTTATTTGTGGATATGTAGAATCTGATTTATTTTATACATGAAATACAAGTTTTCAATAAATTGATTTTTAAGCTAATGTATTTGTTTTAAAATATGCATATTTATGTGTGTATTATATTGAAATGTCAAACTACCCAATATTATGTCTGATTTGTTCTTCACTCTAGTTTTTCAGGATTTTGAAACAGGTTTTGTCATTATTCTTGTACTTTTTTTATAATTTATAGGGAAAAAGACAATTATATAATCGAATTTTTGATCTAATACACACGTATAGCTGATTTTAGGTACAATTTGTCAAATGGACTGAGATTAGTAGAGGAAGATGATTTTTACATATTGTGAATATTTTGGACTGAACTAAGACATATATTTTAGTCCCTTTACGGTTTGGGAAGCAATTTCCTAAGCAATTTTACGTTGAGGCTGATATTGAATATAAAAAGCTCCTGTGAAAGTGAGGTGGTTTACTTTGAAACCAGCATATACTCACAGTACAAATAGAGTGCATTTTGAAATTATATGATCCGCTTCGGTCATGTTATTTAAATTTGGAAATACCTTACATTTGGAGAAAAAAAAACATCATCCTTTCTATAGATCAAAACATACATTCTGCTTTCTCTACAGCCAGACATTATTTTTCTATAAAACTTCCCAAGAAATTAAATATGATAACATTTCATGTACAGTTTTTTTTATTGCAATATAGTGCGAGACATGATGATTAATTCGTACCCTGTCAACTTCACTGAACTAAAGTGTTTTAAGTGTATTGTTATGAAAAACAAAATTAAGAGGGAAAAGTTTCTCTCGCTGCCCAATTTGTAATAACTGATATGTATGATGTAGTTGTGAATGACAATTTTCCGTTAAAAGATATAATACGAATATGTATTTAAAGTTTGAAAACATTAAAGAAACGGAAAAGTGAAAATTAAAATGTGGGTCGAAGACGGTTAGAAATATTTTGACATTTTGAAGATTATATACCCCATTAAAATTTAAAATTATTTATTGAATGTCAAGTTTATTGCCTTGGCACAAATGTGGGTGTAGATTGGGTATTTCGCTTAGAGCAGAGGTATTCAAACTTTTGTACTTTGGGGAACCCTTTGAGCTTACCAATACCTTCATGAAACAGCCTGATCAAACACCAGAAAAAATAGGATATCAAAGCTCTTTATCATAATCAAATTTACAAAATTTTTATTGCATTTCTATTTTATCATATTAGAAACGTCTTAGATTAATTAATGGTAAGGTAGCTAATGGTTTTTTTTTTTTCTGAAATATAGCCTAAGAATATTAAATAAAAGTAACAATTTTTTTAAATATAACAAATTAATGAAAAGTAATTTTTTTAATGACTTGGCCGTGATTGTTTCTTATTGCAGAGTATTTTTTCGTCTGGAATAATTGTTGAAATCTCCAACCTATTGTCTTCTTCAGCATCCAATCTGTTTCTGTATTTTGTTTTTGTCGCAGCGTTCAAAGAGAAAGATGATTTTTCGCATATATAGGTTAAAACATGTAATATTAGATGTCTCACCTCTTTCGGCAATTTCCTGATATTCTTTTCTAATGTTAATCAAAAAATACATAATATCAACTTAACTAAATTTTAATTTCAACTGAGCGCATATTAATTTGATATATCAATCAAATATATAATTATACACTCAATTGTTTCTTTTGTTGGGAGCTCGGAGGTTTTCTTCTTTTATTGGGTTTAGTTTAGTTTTTTTTTTATTAACGTCGTGCTAGAAGCAACACGAGGGCTATTGGCAACGGACCTCGTAATTTTGAACTTCGGTCAAGTGACGAGGACGACAACTGAGCTGGCACCCTCTCCCCTCTTCTAACTTCCACACCACAGAAACTTCTTTTATTGGGAGTTCAGTGGATTCACATTCTTGAGAAGGATTTGGGATCGAAGATAATTTTTCATTTTGAAAAGGATTCAAGAAATGTTTTTTGCAGATCTGATAAATGTTTAACTAAATTAATTTTTACATTTTTATCAGGATCAGCGTTACCATCCACTGAAATAAAATGCAAATTACCAAAATATTTCATATTATCTTACAAAATAAATTCTGCTTAAAATTTGAATTTTAAAACAGTGGCGCTAATTTTATTTCATACCTTGAAAATAATGAATAAGTGTGTGATTCTTCACCTGATCCAAAAAACCAGCTCTAATATGTGACCTAATGCGTCTCGATTACTGTATTTGAAACACGTGACTTTTACGAAGTTTAAGATTTTATTTTATACTTAAAATATTTATTTATATTTATTTTTACAAGCAAACTGCTTTTGAGAATTCAATCTTCTATAAAAATTAAAAATTTTACTAAAATTCTGGCACTTTGATTAAGCAAATAGTCCCTGATAGCAAATATTAATCATTACTTTTTTTTCCAAACATGCAAACAATCTTATATTTTCTTAGTCTCTTATTCAACAATGAATATAGGATACTTTTTCCCGGTTAAAATCGTAATATTAAAATTAAAAAATTTTTTTAAATGACAGAAAAAGAATTTTTGTGTTGTTTGAAGCAAACAAAAAATTTTCAACTATTAATCCACCAATTTTTTTCAAGCTATATTATTTTATTCTTCATTTGTTGAAACACTTTTATTGAAACTCAATAGATCGGGCGAACACCTTCCAAGTTCTGATGTGATATGAACTCCATTTCTGCCTGCTTTCAGCCTGCCATACAAAATTCCCCCAAGGCAACGAAATCGCTTATCAAAGCGCCGGATCGAGTCGTAAATGCCCAACCCAAGTGAGGGTTGTCGACCACCCGCGTCTCAAGAGGGGAAAAGAACAGGAGCCAGTTGTATTTTCGAAGAATTTGTGAATGGAAAGCGAAAACTTTTAGCGACCTTTAGATGTGCTTAAGTAGACCGCTTTCGGAATAGCTTTACTCAAAAAAGTAAAACGCTTGGACGGTTAAATTGAGTTTATATCTCATTTTCCGTACTTCATACGCATAGATGAAAAGGAAAAAAAAATTGTAAAATCCATTACATCAGTTTTTATTTCAATCATACCACATCCTCTTAAAATTAAGATTAAGTTCCCCTTTTCGAGATATGAAATTTTTGACCAGTCTGAGTACTTACTATTTTATTCAATAACACTTACTAAATATTCATTAATTTGAGCTGTGTGACATCAGAATTTCATCATTTGCTACTAAACAGATACTTAATTACTATCCGATTACACGAAAAATGCTTTTATTAAAAGTGCTTTCTTAAAACTCCATTTTGCGCCTCTTAATGTATTTTAAAGACCAATTCGATTTACGTGCAGAGAACACCTACGTTCTACGATATGTTTTTAATAGAATCGTGTTTCACATTTGTATTTCACATTTAAATTAAGGGTTTACTGAAAGATCAATGATGACATAGATGATAATATGAAGAAAAAAAAAACCTTTAAGGAAGACATTGATGTCATTTCGAGAAATGGAATTCCCAAGAGCTTAAAGATTTTATTTAAGAAGATTATAATTACCCTCATACATTTTAAAACGAAACTCATAGCAGCACAATGTTTAAAATTTGGATTTGAAAACCGAGAAATATTTAAAATGTGTTTAGATTCAATTGTGTGAAAATTTATTAACTACTTATATTAAATATTTTAATATTTTTAGGATTTTTATCTTTCATTTAATATTAAAGCTTTGTTTTATTTCATTTAATATCTTTTTTTTCCTTTCATTTACACTCAATTTTGCCTTGAGAGGAAATGTTGAAACCATTTGTGAAGTTTTTCTGTTTATTTCATGTATCAAATAGTGTTTGGGATTGTTCTATGTGTTTACGGGGTTGTGAAAAATATTCAAACTTACATCCATTTAACAAAATAAAAACCCCAATTTTAAGAAATAACATTATTAAGTGTATCATATATCCATTTATAATAATTTTATAATTTTGACAGTTTTGTAAAATGTATACGGTATGATTATTTTACTTATATTTAAGGTATAAAATCTTCTTAGTTTTGTAATCTATATTGCAAATATTTAATAATAATTACAGAAAATATCCGTTGTTTAAAGGAAATTTTGATTCCTCAAAGTTTCGTACATAATTCTGTTTAAAATGCAAATAATTATTACAAATATCAGGTATACATATATAATCTAAGATAGATAATTAGAATACCAATTTTATCGTGATTATAATGTGTATTCTAAAAATTATTGGATATCTAACTATAAGAATAAACTGGAAGTATAACACAATTAAAAAAATGTTTTTATGATTAAAATCTCTTAAAATGAGATTGATTATTCAACTGTGACAGTAAAAAAGTTTAATTTTGATACAAAACTTAAGATAACATAATTTTTGTCACGACAATTAATTTAATTCCATTAAAGAATCGTTTTCTTCTGAATTAATATTTAAAATGAAGAAACGGAATGCATAAAATGATGAAATTGTTTAAAAAAAATATTTAAATATGGTTTGATATACGTTGCAATTAACGAGAGAAAACTGTAATAAAAAAGGAATCTGTTTTCTGTTTCAAAACGAAATGTAATGTTTTTAGCATGATCAATATCTGACGACAAAAAACCAAAAGAACTAAGTGGTCAATTTTTTGTTATATGTTTTATTTTCCACAAATTTTTTTCCCCCCAAATTCATTAAAATAGGGAAACTGTGACAGAAAAACTAATTAAGATGAGATTAAAAAGCATAATATATAGATGAGCAAAAGATTTTTTGGTTTATTTTTCTTTTAATTTTTAAGGATGTACGTCTCAAATAATTTAATTCACAACCTACTCCAAAAGGTACAAAACCTCCATAAATGCATACTATATACAAAAATATTACAAAGCTATTCATACATTTTAAATATAGAACGCAATTAAACTTATTCAATTATTATTACGGTATATACGATCCAGACATGCTCAAACAATCTTTTTTTTTTTATCCCATGGGGTTTTCTATATTTGATAAACACGGATGATACGCTCACTAGTTGCCAACTGTTTTTGTTTTCAATTTGCTATAGCTAAAATGATAGTTTAATATATCGATCCTTAAATGCTTCGGCTGAGACTAATTGATTCATTGTTTACACTGAAACAAATACGAGGGCCATTGGGAACGAACCTCCTAATTTTGAATCTCTGTCAAGTGACGAAAACAACTGTGTGGCACTCCACTTACCGAAACTTTTACACTACATGAATGGAAAGACTTGGAGCCTCGACAGATTTCAAGTGCATCAGCCCAGCTTCACAAAAGATCTTTAGTGGCATCAGAACTCAAACCCACGACTCAACGGAAACAACTTTGGCCGACAGCTTGCAACCATAACCACCAGATACCACTGGGACTAAAATAAGACCTTCAGTGGGGAGAGATCTAGTCTAGTTGTATTTGTGTGTTTTCTTGCGGTACGGCTTAGTAACTTCAAATCTCCCCATTAACCCTAACGTTTGTGTTTTAAAATGTTAAATATATCGTCTAGCGATTCTTAATGAACCTAGCAGTATTTCAATCGACTTCTTTGATGGAATGGGAATTTAGTTTAGTTTAGTTTTAGTTTTTATTAACATCGCACTAAAAGCAACACGAGGGCTATTGGCGACGGACCTCAGTCAATTTTGAACCTCGGTCAAGTGAGGAGGACTACATTTCAGCTGGCACCCCCTCTCCTAATTTCCATTCCATGCCAACTGGAGGACTTTTGGCCCCGATAGATTTAACGTGCATCAGCCCCGGCTACACGGCGGGTCTTTAGCGGCCAAGGACCGAACCCGTGACTGAACGAAAACTGTCAGTTACGAATCCAAAACCATGACCACTAGACTAACGTGGCCCTTGATGGAATATAAAAGGTACCACACATGAAGTTAGTTGATTATGATTAGAAGTCGCATACTTTTAAGTAATCTGATGTCAAATATCCAGCCATTTCTAAAAAGATAATCACGTGTGCAAGCGATCCAAGAAAAGCATCAAACCTTTAAATCAAATATCGCCAAATCATCAGCAAATGATCATGCAATGATCTGTTTGCCATACAATGTAAGCTTTCTGCATTATTTTTTAAGTTTTAAAAATACACTATTTCCTACAAACACTCTATTTAAATGTTTAGTATTAATAAATAACTCACGATCACTGTCTTTTCCTTAGTAAGAATACCTGTATTTTCTGAGTGAAAATGTTTTCTACTCCTGTTTTCTTTGCTAATGATGTATAAATAATTCGTTTTGCTTAGAAATTATCAAACAACATAGTATTTACTTAACAATTAATATTTTCAGTTTTACATTTGGATTCTTATCTCCTACAAAATTGTTAAAAAAATGCATATCATAAAATTTTCAAACAGAAAGTATTTTAAATGTGTATTAGAATCTTATATAATAAAAGGAAACACTGGAAAATAAAATAAAAATCCATTACTTAAATGGAATAATTATTAGAAAGAAAAGACTACCAAAGTAAAATAAGTTTAGAGTAGAAGCATCTATAGATATCTACAACCACAGGAAAAATAACCAATTCAAGTTTGGGCATACTAAAAATATTTCCACAGCTTTAAGTGGCCGCGGTAGCCTAGTGGTCTTGGTTTCGGATTCGCAACCGGTGGTTTTCGTTCAGACGCGGGTTCGATCCTTGGCCGCTAAAGACCCTCCGTGTAGTCGGAGATTATGCACGTTAAATCTGTTGGGGTCCAAAGTCCTCCAATTGGCGTGGTGTGGAAGTTAGGAGAGGGGTGCTAGCTCAGGTGTGTCCTCGTCACTTGACCGAGGTTCAAAATTGACTGAGGTCCGTCGCCAATAGCCCTCGTGTTGCTCTTACTGTGACGTTAATAAAAATAAGTTTAATTTTTATTAACGTTAAAAAGTTTAAACTCCATAGCTTTAATCAAACCATGAATATGAACATAAGTTTTTCATTGTAATCTCAATTTTCGAGAGAAAATATTTATGCCAATGTGCGTAAATAATTTTTATACTTTCAAAATAAAAGTTTCACAAAAACTGACAATTTGTGATACGACGACAAGCTAAAACTATTAAATGAATCAGGAAAAATTTGAAGAAATTGAAAAAAGAATGATATAAATGCAACACCTAACAAGATTGTCTTAAGAAACATTTATTCTGCTTTTATGTAAAAGCTACAAAAAGGCAACACATTCCTTACTTCTTCCTTCTATTTCATAATCTGTATAACTCATAGAGACAAGTGGCCTTTTTTATATTGTGCTATGATAGATGAGTTCATCTGCGATTCTGTCGGATAGCAGCACCTTTTTGAGGTTATGAATTGTGTAAGGCAAAGATATTTCATACTTAAATTTTTGTTTTGTTTTGTACTTCAATAGGATACATTTGATTCTGTGTACAATTTATAGAATATATGTCTACTTTAAAAAAAAGTGTTCTATACTCTTGTTAAAGAAAAAAATATTGAAACAATGGTATGAATTATTTATTAAGATTTTTTCGCATATAAAGAAAGCACGCTTTGAATTTTGAATCCAAATAATGTTCACGAAGGCATAATCATTCATTCATATATTAGCTATCAAAATATTGAGTAAAAATCAATAATAATTTTATAATTCTACTTCGTTCGGAAGAAAATGATCTGATATAATATATTTATATCCAGCTTATCTACATGTAACAGTTGTACTATCCAAAAGTAGAATGCCAAAGAAAATTAAAGGTATTTAAGACTTTATGCAATTTTTATTGAAATTTTAATTATATATAAGTGGAATGCGAACATTCTATTTTTCGACTGATTTTTAAGGGCTGAACAGATTATTAATGATTGCTACATATTTTGTATAACATTCTTTACATTAAAACCTATTTTCGATTTATGCTAGTAACTGGTGAATCAAATGATTATCTGAAAGTATTTTAAATTGCACATTTATTATATTTCTTCAAGAACATTTATGAAGTAGTGCTTGGTTATAAATTCGTCTGGACCAAGGAGCCTCAAAAACTAATAATCTCAGTTAACAACTCATTAAAAAAACATAAATCCAAAATACAACGACTACTAATAAGTAATATAAGTTTTGAAATTATTTTTATTGATTTTTGTGAGAACAACTACATCTGTAAAAATAATCAATATTCATACAAAATGTGTTTATGTATTAAATAATACCGTAATTTTCGAAAGAAACGCATCTGCTTAAAACTTAAATTTTCATTGGTTGAGGTTTTTCGACCGATGTAGCGCTTACATGCTCTTAAAAAAACCTCAAGATACCATTGCAAATAGCTTGAATCATCTTCGCGCTATTCCTATACATAAGACGAGTCAGATGCCTTCAAAGAACTTTGTTTATATTATTTTCCTTCAACTGACCTACGTCCCTTATTTACACGGAATGAAATCTTAGAATAATCACATTCATCTCTCGTTCAAATGAGATTTCGCGTAGTGAAAAATCAAATAGTGAATTTAGTGATCAGATAGTGAACAATCAGATTTTGATAATTTTATATAATGTAAGTTTGCTGTAAAATTATTTTTGTAACTAAAAGTAAAATTAAATCTTTTCTCTGCCATACAATTTAGAATCTCGTTGTTGCGACATTTTATTGCGTAGTATTTTACTTATTTGAGTTTTCTTAGATGGTAAATATAAATATACATTTTTTTCAAGAATCTAAGCATATTTTCAACATTTCTCAAATATAATTTATCTTTTAAATATGGTTTCATTTCTGGCATCTTTTCTAAATTTATATGCTTTACTATATCACAACATAGGTCATTTTTTTTCAACTGTAACTTTCACGGCTATGCCCCGCTCAATTTCCTGGTAACATAGCTCAGCGATTTAGCTGATGTGGCGTTTCCGTGACATATACGAGTACTAGCAGATACCAGCCCGCTTCTCTGGAAAGATGATTATATTATAATTTGGAACCTATACTTAAAATATCAAGAGAATTTTCAATTTTTAAGCAATAATGATAATCTAAATTAAAAATTTTAAGAAATTCATTATCTGTAATAATGGTTATCCACAACTTTCAAATATATATAATATGGATAAATTTCATTCCACCGTACACATTACACCTATTATTGCCAAAGATACAACCTTTTGCCAGAAGATTCATCATATGCTTAACTTTCAAATGAAATACCCTCGCAATGACATCGTGAGTATCATAAGATTTTTGTCCTTGTCTCAAGAGATCTTTGATTTCTAAATATTTAGGATGGCAAGTGACTGCAATCCTAAAAAAAGTCGTGCAAGTCGGGATGTCCAAAATGTCTTATGTATGTCATAGCGTCTTGAGTTCGTTCATGCATGTAGCGAGGTTCTCCAGTAAACGAAGATTGTCTTGCGTGTGCGCTACAGGGTAAAAAGCCGCCATTTTAGTATTTTTCAAAATCCCGCTAAGTTTTGGAGCTAAACTACACTTTCACCAACCGTGGGATTCCAAACTGATTTATTGCTATCGCTAAATATGTACGTTTCCTATTTTCGACATGCACAGAGCCTCTTCGCCAAAATCTTGCCAATCCTCCATCAGCGTATCAATATAAAATTATTTGGTATTTTTCCATTTCGCACGCGCAAATCTCACCTAGTAACTTTACTGGTGACAAAACACAGTATACATATAAAAATATATATTCCGTTTGGCGTCGGTCATATCATTTTTGGCGATAAAGTCGCCAAAATTACAAAACCGATAAATAAGATTAGATTAACGGATAAAAATTACATTTTGGAAAAGACTTCCGTAAAATCCGTTCTTAGTGAGCGTCTACATCGCAAAATGAGTAACTATGCTAAATTTCAAGTCAATCGGTTGTATAGTCTTTGAGATCTCGTGATGAGTCATTAAGTGGTATTTCGTTTATATATATATATAGATAGATAAATATTGCGCCATTTTCTTTGAGTGCGGCGTTTTATGTTGAGGCGACGTTTCTGCCAGAAATTACGGTAATTTACTTTTATTCACTAATTTTAATTTCATAACTGAGTAAGAATTATGTTCAACATGTGTGCAATATATTTGCATGTTAGTTCAATAAAGTTTGAAAAGAAAAATTCTATTTATCACAACAACAACAAAAATCTTCTGTTAATTAACGAACACTCTAATTTATTCTGATTAAATGTGAACAAAACAGGAAAGACAAAACTTTTGTCATCAGAAAACTTCAGAATATACCATTTTGATGAATACTTCAACTGTAATCTGATTTGAAGCCCCTCTATTGAAACAGTGGAAAAAATTTAAACATTGCAAATTACTAACGTTTCTTTATGGAATTAAAGTAAATTAATGACATTTTAAAGGACATTCATTTTATTTTTAAAATATTCGAATTTCTACATTCTTGCTTTATTTTTATTTCATTTCTTACAGTATCATAATTTGATTTAATAATCTCAATGGAGAATGTACTTTCTTTTTACTTTTATATATATTGACTGAAGTAGTATTTGTTCGATAGCACGAAAAATTTTTATTATAATTTTTGCCGTCAGAGAATTTTGTTTTAAGTACCTAAAAAATTACAATTACCTTACGAAAAATGATTCTAGTTATTTTTCTTACCATTATCTTACAAAGTTTCAATATTTTTACAAGCTAATGGAGTAAATTAATAAAAGGAGTGAAGATTTATATCAATAAAAATAATTTAATGTATCTCGGTCACGTAGATGAGACATTAGTTAAGCATGAAATTGGTGATCCGAAAGTAATTGTCCATTCAAGTGGTAAATGAGAGCCTGGAATAACTCATCATATCCTGTTTAATGAAGCAACTTTTGAAATTTAAACTCGATATGTACTCTTTCTCCAGCCCCTGATAAATCTGATGGTTGTGTCAGCTGCCAAAAACATCATTTAGGAAATAACCATCGTTAAAAACACCAATCATTGAATTTTGAAATTTTACTTTTAAAGGATAAGTCAAAAATTGAAACATATTTCGGGGGTTAGAGGCTTTATTAAATAAACTTTTAATACGATTTTAAAGCTACATAGGATTATTCACGCTAAGTACGATTCTGGTAAACTTTCATTCTTTGTGCAAATAATTGCCGTATTTTTTCATATGAATGGTATCATTTTCACAGATTTCGTGATTTTTGTAGGAGGGAGATTGTAAAGTATATTTTTATGTATAGTATCTTTTGCATATATTCATTACTTGTACTCCGATATTACTTATATTCAATGCTATTGTATAATAAAAAACATAATAAAAAATATTTTCTCGTATATATAGTTATATATAATGCTTATGTATGAGTACTATTTTTTTGCTGCTTTAATGATATCTCTAATGAAAACTTGAATTAAAGAGCTGAAAAATTGCTATTTCTGAATATATTATTCATACACAAAAAAAATAATGGTAATATACAATGTTATAAATAATAGCTGAAATAATAGGTATAAGTAGAACGGGCAAATTAAAAAGGTTCAATTTAATAATCTCATGCTTTGAATGTAATTTCCTTATATTTTTGAGTAATAAATAGCGAAAACGAAGTAATAAAAAAAACTTCATCTAGGATCCTTTGAATTATTTAATTTGGAACATTCCACCCATAAAATGATAACGTAATTTGAATTTTAATTGTGAAGAGCAGGGAATCCTTGGGATAAAGGTACATTTATAGAAGCGTTTCAAGTACGGATGTCGGAAATTCAAGAATTGCAAGTTAATTGACGCTTGAGAACTAGAAAAAGTAAGGCATATATAATATCTGAGAAGTGGTTCAAAGCGATCTTATACGAAATAGAAGAAAGTTTCCAATCTCGAACACTCAACTCCAGGTTGTTTATTCACTTTAACTGCAGTGAGTTTGTAAGATACGGATTAAATTAGTATTCTCAGCAATAATCCATACGCATTTAGGTAAAAATTAATCAATCTCAGAGATAGTTGTTGAAAATAAGAATTTAAGAATTCGTAACTCGTATAAAAAGAATTTGATTATCTTGATTAGAATTTGTCTTCTTCATTTGTCTGTATAATTTATTGATAATATCGTGAGACTTAAAATGAAAAGTGAATCAAATGATTAACCGAGACCGTTACACCCTATACGATTCAGAATATAATTTTTAATATAAAAACATTAAACTTATTAATAAAAAAACATATTACTTATTTGATCTGAATCAACAGATTTAAAAGTGAGGCATCGATTCACTGATATTATGTAGATCAAGGGTGTCCAAACCGTGACAAATGAACTAAACGTGGCGCATTGGATGTTTACAAGTGGCGCTTCAAGTTCTGAATGAGCCTTCGAGAAATCGAGTTTTGAAGCAGAGTTTTTAAGCGAGTGTTTTGTGTAATTTATTTATTTTATTTTGTGTGTTACAATGTACGTAACTGTGATATGTGCTTTCTTTTCCAACATTTTTAGAGTTTTGTACGATTTTGTGTTTTTTTTTTAAAAAAAATTCATTTTACTCATCACAATGTAAAGCAAAATGACGAAAAGAAGCTCAGGGAGTGATAGAAGGCATAAATTTATGGAATGGTGGGAAAATGAGTTATTATTTATGTCAAATTCATCAAGAAAACCGTTGCATTGTTTTTCAAAGCACTTTTCACGTAATGAAAGAGATGATATTCATAGACACTGTAAAAATATCGCCAGACCCGCATAGAAGAGAAAAAAGAAGTTTATTCTTGGGTTTGTGTTTCGAAATTAATATGTGAATAAAAATTTAAGAAATCAGAGTTTCTTTAGCAAATATGTTTGCTAAAGAAACTTTTGAAGACTTAGCAAGGAATGATAACGTCATATGAAACAGCTTTAGTGAGACTAGCAGCTATAGAACCAAAATGATGCGATCACCCTATGGCACAGGAAATCATTTGTGAATATTGTGTTTTGGTGCTTCATTAAACCAATATAACCAATTTGATTAAATTATTTCTTTTTGCTTCCTGAGTGAGTCAAATGCTATCCTCATCGTTATTTACCTACCCCTAAGTATGAACAAAAGCAGTATAAAAAATGCTCGAGTTGTATGGCGCACCTAAACTTGTCTGTTAAAAATTTTGCTCAAAAGATTGATCACCCCTGATGTAAATCCCTTCTATATTCGCTTTTAAAGTTCCTTACTCTCAACGCAGATATAATATAGATGTCTCACATTGATAAATTCAGCTCATTATGTGTGCCAGCGGCCAACTATTGGATTCTTCGCTGTTTATAAATGCAATTTATCAAATATATTCTCCATACTTCAATTATCCTACCAATATCTACATAAGTCACACTTTCTCTGCTGAGAGAAGTCTTCAATTCAAATTACATTATTTAAAATTCCAAAGTGTTAATTGAAGGGGGAAATGCGATACAGTACTCAATGTAATTTGACATCAATTTCAGAAAATTTTAGTAAGTTGAGAATCATTTACATGTGAAACTTTAAATAAAAAAGAATTTGTTTGACTTATTTGTAAACATTTTGTAAAATTTATAATAATTGCAACTCAAGTTTAAAAAGAGAGAAAATATCACTGGAACCACTTTTTAAAAGTTAAATAAATATTTCATTGCTATAGTTACTTCAATCGATAGTTGAGGCAAAATTTGGATTGAAACTTTAACGCAAATATCAGAGGGAAACATAAGCCAATAAACCTCCTCACGGACTTACTTACTTTACGATTTATGACCCCGAAGATACCGGAAGGATCTTTCTTAAGGTAGGCAGCAAACGAAAAAAAAAAAATTACCTCATTTTATCTACCTGTTTTTTCTAAACATATGTACTAATTTCATAGCTCTAACTGCATTATTATTAGCGAGCTTCTTAAGTCTTCTTTAAAAATTTGCCAAATCATTATTTTGATTTTCAAAATTTTAAATTACTTTCTCTCAGATATTTATTTTTTCTAATGATTCTTATTTAAAATACTAAGGCTTTATTGCTAATCAATATAAGTGGCCGCGGACACGTGGGTTCAGACACGTGGGTTACCCAAAAGGCCCACTGTGTAGCAGGGGCTGACGTACGGTCTTAAGTCGTACCATTGAAATGGTGTGGAAGTTCTGAGAGGGGTGCTAGCTCAGATATCGTCCTCGTCACTTGACCGAGGTTAAGAATTATGAGGTCCGTCACCAATAGCTCTCGTGTTGCTTTTAGTGTGACGTTAATAAAACGAAACGAAAAATCTAATCAATACAAAGTTTTAAAACACTTTTCTGGCCGACGTGTAAAATATGTTTGATTCATTGTGATACATAGAATAAAAATGTTTATAAATAGTTATTTTTTAAAAAGAAATCCACAAAATTAGATAGAGCTATTTTTATTTTTTATTTCTTTAATAGTGATTGATAGGGAAAAAAATTATAAATCTATCAATAACATCAATATAAACAAACCCATATACAAAATTGTGAGAAACATTTCTAAGAATTTGAGAAAAAAATTGTAAAAAAGTATTACAGTTTGTAGAAGTAATAAGAATTTAAAAATATTAAAGTATTTTGAAATGTTTTTGAATTAAATTTTTGTTAGAAAAGGAAGTTTATTTAAGAAATGCCTATTTTATGGTGTTTAAGTATAGTAAATATGAAATTTTTTCTAATAAAAATCTAATTTATTCAAATAGCTCACTGGGTGCAGTGTATTCTTAATTCTTAGGGTTTTTATATTTTTCGTTAAAATCGGGTGACGAACTGAGGAGATTCTCTTGAAATCTTTCTGGGTTTTTGAAGCTTTTGCTTTTTATTCCATACACTCCTTTCTTATTTTCTTACATCTCGTCAGTCCTGATTCTAGATCCTAGATATTTTTTTTATCATAAATTAGCTAGTGTTTTCACAACTTGACTGAATATGGCCCTTGTGCCGATAAATCCAACCGATTAACCAAACCATTAAGAATGAGGCATGCAGGTATAAGAATTCTCGAAGACTTTGAAATTTTAACGGGAATTTATTCCTTAGTAGGAAAAAAATATAAATGCTTTAATTTCACATTTCCATGCATTTAGATATTACTCGGAAGTGAGAAAATTGTGTTTATATTTAAATGTCTCATAAACATCTTACACAGGAAACACTAACCCGGCTTGAAAGAAATTAATGTAAATATCCTGCATAAAATCGGCCGATATCGTTTTGCATAGATAAATCCGCTGAAATAAGTAATTCCACTAATTTCAACAACCATCCCAAACACGTGATCCATTCTTCTTAAATGAGAAAACTTAAGAAAATGTGTCTACAGGGGTATTCTACGGTGATAATGAAAAAAATATTCCGTTTCTCACTTCTCTCGCTGTTCATTATTTTGCCTTTATTCGATGTAATTCCCTATAGATAAGGCGGACAACGCTTCTTAACAGCACTGCGTTTATCTGAAGGATATTAATGTTACAAGGAACGTGTAGGGGGAAGAATGGCATAGCTTTAGTCTGGTGGATACAGCGGCAAATTAAGGTCTGATAGGTTAGCAGAGAATTCAACGAGTGTATTTAGGGAAAATCTTCTGGCATATGCTTGGTGTTAAGATAATATATTGATCGTGATAATATATCTCGACAATTAAGATCTGACAAGGATACAACTAGTGCACTTATTTAGGAAGTGTGTTCTCAAATGTTCTTGAGATAAAGCTGATGTACTGCTTGAAAAGTTTTGATAATATTTAATGAATCAGGAAGAAAAGTGTAGATACTAATTTTGTAAAATTTTTGTTAATTATTTTAGTTTTATTATAAAAATAACTGATATCTTTAACGCAGATTGAAACATAAATTTTAAGTATTTCGAAAAATCGTACTTATTTTTAAAGTATTTTTTTATATCAATGAAATGTTTCGTATTTATTTACATACTCGTTTTTTCTTGAAATCGTATTATAATTAGATTTTTTTTTTTTTTTTCATAAATAAATGATGCTTAGTAACGTTTTTTTACTGTACATTAGCTTCCATAGTCGCTGAACAAATAATAAATTGTAAAAAGAACAAATGTTACTCTTATTACTTTTTAATAATGCTAATTGCATTATAAAGATAACAATGATGAACGAGTACTCTTATTCTCTTTTTGTCTCTTCCCATTAGAAATAAATAGAAATCAAATGAAACTTTCAGTAATTTTAAAATAAAGTTTACTCATATGAATGGAGTCATTTAGCAGGTTTTTATAACATTTTTTCCTACCAAAAACAATGGCAAAAATAGCCTATTGTATGGCGAATGAATAATTAGTGGATTAGCTTTCAATGAAAGCTGTAATTCAATATTGGGTATCAAAGCCCTTTCGTAATTTGTGTCGCAGACTAGACAGTAAAACACTTAAGCCTATATATAGCCTTTATAAAATTACGTGAAATATATCAATTGAGCATTGCGTATTTCTAATAAAACGTTAACAAGTGTTTATTTCAGTGGAATTTAATTGCTGGAAAATCTTTATTTACTAAGCTAATCTTGTAACATGAGCTATTCTTAAAACTTCTCTTAACTAAAATATCGTGTTCCTTTCTGATTTAGTATTTAAGTTTATATTATAGTGATAAATTTAATATATTGTGCTTAAGTTTATTTAATACTTCAGCTTCTTTCCAATCAAATGAAACGTAGTTATAATAATTAAGCAAACTTTAGAAATGGATTGAATAGATATAATCATGTCGTATAAAAGTGATATATGACTGAAATCCAGAGAGGTAGAAACGTTATGGTTACAGGAAGATTGTTAGTGCGAAAGTCGTGAATAGTGCGCGTAAGTTTCTGTTTATGTGATTTATAGAGACTAGGATTCAACGCTGTCGCTAGGATTCAACGCATTACGCTTAGGTAGACTTATTCGCATCGTATTCTGGTGAGAGTTTCCTTAATATATTTTCGTTCATGGAGCAATAAAATACAAAAATATTAATTATTCCTAAATGTATGATTAAAACACTTTAAAATACTTTATTTTTTCTACAACATGTAATAATATACAATTACGTTTGTATTTTTTTATCCTTTTATTTTATAGTTACATAATCATTACGGAAAAAATCGTGAGTTTCCTTGTCAGCAATGTTCTAATTACACCAAGGATTCTTGTCCCAATGCCAACAAGAACGTATAAGGAATTATGGGATTTAATGCATGTTAAACCGAAATAGAAATCAAAGTCTACCAAGGTGGGATGGGGAGTTACAAGTTGTAAATTATCATGCTCAGTGTTTTCCTTTTCATTCGGTATTAGTTTCCATAGCTAAAGATATGTTTTCACAGGAAAACGGAGCTGTTATCCGGCTGTCATCATATTACAGTAGATGAGACTACTTAAACGTTAATATGTAAACCAGATGATGTGGTTTCTTTTGGAGCGTTGAATGGAGCCGAACGTAAAATAATTCGATATAAAAACCAACGTTTTTAAAAGCAACGTTTTTATATGGTGGCAAAGTTTATTAGAGAAAATTATTGAAATATTAGTTAATACTGTTAGTTATTTTATCTTTAAAATTTACTTAAAAAGAGACATTTGTGAGCGTATTAAAAAATTCATAATATAAAATCAAAACATGCATTTGAAAGTTTGTAAGTCATTCTATTAAAAAAAAATAATGGGAACCAGAATTCAGAAAAAATTATTGTGATAAGACATGGCGCCTAATATTGGAAACTTTCTTTCTTGCGAATGATTACTGACTAAAAGTCAGCAACCCTTACTATCTCGGAGATTGTAAAGGGGAGATAGTATCTCCCCTTTGTGAGTACAAAAGGTTTACGATAACCTCATGCTGCGTGGGGAGTGCCCGGTGCTCCCAGAGGGGGAAAGAAATTTTTCCCTGAATCCTAAAAGCGCCTCGAGGAAAGAATATTTTGACTTATTAAAATTATTGAAATATGCGTTAAAACTTGTCGCAAACGAATAAATATTGCATTGTTAGGCGAGTACGAACGATTCCCGAAATTTCAAAGCTCTAGCTTGATGGGAAGTTGGTTAAATTAACGATCGAAAATTTGATGACACACACACACACACACACACACACACACACACACCAAGTGAAATTCAGAAAAACGTTGTAACAACGGGAAAGCTATGGTTTTCCAATAAAGTTGACTAGGAGGGGATTAATGACGATATCCCTCTCAATATTGCAGACGCCAGATAACGGCTCCACTTTTCAAGGAATCCATAGCTTAATAGCTCTTAAGTAATTCTAAAGCAACATTAATTCACAACAATTCTTAATCAAAACGTTTTAAAAACATTTTGTTTGAAAAGTAAATTTCCTATATATATAATTCTGCAGAGTTAATGTAGTTCAATATATTCCATTTGCTCTTATTGTTTATTCAAAATAAGATCAAATGCATGTAGGTAATATGAGATAATTTTTGTTGTGTATGAAACAATTTTTAGACTTTTGAAATATTTGGGCAAATCATATTTTATATTATCATTTTCATATGTATATTATAAGCGAATAAAATTAAGTACCTTTTTGGTTGATTTTAATTAAAAATGCAATTCCTTATATAAATATATTTACTATTTATTTACAAGTCAAATAACATAGAATTAAAAGATCATTTCTTTATGCATTTGTAACATATTTTTAATTACACCATACTATTATAAAATAAGGATAGAAAAATAAGAAAATTATCAAGATTTTGATAGAGCATTTTTTTTCTATATTTTACGAATTACATTTAATCTTATTTTTGCAAATGGAAGAGATAGTAATGTTAATTTATTCATGCTGGCGAAAATGGGAAAAAGTAATGTTTACCGAAAACATAACAATCTCTTTGAAGTATTATTATGAGCATTACATCAATACCAAAACGAGTTACAGTAATTAATCAAACTACATAAAATAAGCTGTTTACTTTTTTTTGTGTGTTACTTCATTCGTTTACTAACTAACATACTTTGTTCAGTAAGAAAATAAGTTAGTTACTTAGTTTGTTAATTCCCATTAGCATTCCAACATACTTATTAAGTAATTATTACTTTATCCTATAAAATAGAAGAATCAGCAAATAAATTTACTCTAATTGTCGTCATTCAAAATATTTTCCAAAACATTTCTTTTAGAACTAAATGCTTCCTCTCCTGTTGAATTTGCGCAAAATGTTTTAGCAATAAACACCATCTTGGTTAATCTATAATCTATTGTGCACGAGATTTCAACATTTCTATTCAATCTGTTAAATTTCCTTCCAAAACTCATTACTTTTATGGTTTTTATTAGTTCCGTCACACAGTTTTGTTTTCTAATGCTTTTTCATATTTTATTATTTTATATTTGCATACTTCTAATGTTTTATTTGTTTTTTCCCCCATAACAATAATAATCATTACTTTTTGAGCCAACCTCTTAGAAAATTATGTACATTACAAATATAATGTATGCACATAAAAATGGAAATGCTACGTATCTATATAAAATGTTTCTTACAAATTAATTACATACATATAAATCATAAACCATGTCCTAATAGTTGATTAAATTATTTTTAAAATTTATTTCTTCTTTAATAACAAATATATGAAGAATAAATACATTAAATTCAGAAAGTAACAAATTCTGCAAAAAGTTATTTTTAAGGTTATTCTTGTTCATAATTATTCACGTAAAGGATAAATATTGACTCGAACGATAAAATAATAACTATTCAATCAAAAAGAATATAAATATAAATTAATATGATTTATTTTACTTAAAACCAATAATCAACAGGAGAAAGTATATTTCAGAACGACATTCTTAAACTTAAAAATCAATATATGAATTATAAATGGATGCGATATTCTGATGTGGATAATTTATTAATTTTTAACGTTTAAAGAAAATTTAATGCATGGTCAAATAGTATTAGATAAATCAATAACATGATTTAAACCAAATAAATCTTTTTAAAATATATTAAAACCAAGGTTGATAATCTATATAAAAAAAGGAAAGCACAGTTTTCAGAAAGTGTTTTTCAGAAGAAAGTTTTTTTCATGGAATTTAAGAAAATCATGATATCCATTATTAATCAGAGCTAAATTCTAATATAAATATTTTTATCATTTATTAGATTTAATGCTTATAGAATATAGGTATTAAATTGTTATATGGTATTCTTGGAATTAGTGACGCTTTTCAAAATAAAAAAATTTGATTAAAATTTATTAAAATCAAAGTCGTTCATCTAAGTAAAGAATAAAATAATCTCGTGTGAATGTGTGCAAGTTCAGATAAAAATTATATTGCGTCCCATTTACATGTTTCCATAATGCAGCACCAGGATTAAAAATATTGAACTGAGTTTTTGCAGTGCATCCAAACAAAATTAGCACTAATTTCTAAAAATATTCTTAAAGCAATTCTTTTGATAAAACTTTAAAAAAAATATAGCTATTTATTCCTTCATAAAGCATACAGATCTGCAATTATTTCTTTTGCCTATTTTGACTTTATTATTTGTCAAAGATAAAATTTAAGCTGCTAGTCTCTGCCTAGCTCTTTGACCAATAAAATAAAGTATTCTGAACGAATGTTATTCAAATTTTGTTGATTTTTTATTGCGAAAATGACATGTATTATTTACCACGGCAATCAGTCGATTATCAGAATACCAAATTACAATCAATTATTGATTCAATTTACAAAAACGAATTCACAAAATATTATTTGACTTAGAACCTCGACAGATTTAATGTGAATCAGCTTTGATATACGGTGGGTTTTTAGTTGCTAATTATTCTTTCCATGATTCCAAGTGCACATCATACGCCCACGAGTCCGCTCCCACGATCCGCCCACGGTTACTGCATCATTCAAAAAAATATTTATTAAATCTTGTTATTTTATCCATTTGTATTCAACATTTAAAACATTGAAAATCACTTAGGTTTCATGACAATGTTACTTCGTTTACTGTTGGGGATAATATTTTACTGTTAACAAAAGTAATTTTCGGAAACTTAATCAGATATTAAAACGTTAATACGTTGCTTAGACTGAGGCTGAACCAAATATCCCCAAGAAACCATGACTCGTGACATAATTAGTAGAACAGCTTCTAAATTCAAAAGATCTGGAACACACGAAAGTAAAAGTTTTATTTAGTTCTTACAGCTGCACACCTTAGCTGGGCATAATGGAATAGCTTTCACTCTTTGGACGGTTCTACCAGTATACACTCTAGACATACATAACTCATGCCACTCAGGGACATCCCCTTGCCGGGATGAGACGCTGTTAAAACTTGTTATTCTCATCAAATATGAATTAACTTGCTCCTTAAAATTTCTCCAGTAATTGTGCGAAGTTGTTTGAAGAATGCCAAAATTATTACTAACACGTAAACTCTCACTGAAATATCTACGGTGATTGATATAACAAAAAAGGATTTATAGAAAGTCATGGATCGATTGATATTCCCCCAAAATTTACACATATTGCTATTGGGAATCGCACATTCCTTAAATTAATAGTTGAATATATAACAATAACTTTCTTTCATAAACTAATGAGCCTTATTATAAATAATAACTTTTGAAATGATACTTGTAGTGTATGAAAACTGGGCTTGGAAATTTATTAATAGGTTGAAAAAGTAAAACTGAAAACTATGTAGTAACCAATCACAATAAAGCATGTTTTTTTTTCTTGTTATATATTCAGAGTTTATAGAAAGATTATTTTTTTTAACAAAGTAACATTTTCAAATTATTTTCCCCGTGTTATTTTTATTAGCCACTCAAGTGGCTATTGTTTTCTATACTTTATAAATGTCGTACCTGACTACTTTTCAAAAAATGTCTTTTTCTGCGAATATTCTTATGTCTGCTTTCACCAATAACGAACTTAATTTGCAAAACCGCATCATAGTAAATTTCTCCTGAATTTCTTATCTGATTGAAATAAAATATATATGCAATATATATGTCTGTTACCTGCTTTCACCACTAATGAACTCAATTTTCAAAAATATGTCGTAACAAATTTCCCTCAATTTTTTTATTGGATTGAAGTGAAACAAATATAAAAATTAAGTATTTTATTTACTTATTGATTTATGTATTTCTTTAAATCATATGTAAACCGGAATCAAGATATGACTGAAAATAAATAACATTATTCAGAATTTGAAGCTGTGAGGCAGCCTTTTTTTTTTTTTTTTTTTTTTTTTTTTGCCTCAAGAATTTCAACCTACGTCTTTTTAGTTTGGCTTCCTTCTTGGAATGTCTTGGATTCAAATGATTTTAATATTGATTTACTGTTATTGGCCACTTAAGGGGCTATTTTTTAAGGTGGATCTCTTTTGGCGTACCAGATCACTTTTCAATTACTTATCGTTTGCTTGAATTTTAACTATATTTTGCTTAAATCTATTCAAATTAATAATTTATCGTTTCCTTTCACTTTTACTATTATCCATTCCTCGTTTTTCTTTCGATATTTCATCGTTCATTTTAATTTTTATATTTAATTAAGTAATTTAATAATAATTATATAAAAAAACGCACCTTGGCTAAATCTGCTCTTTGTAAAACTTTTTTAATTTTCTATATTTATTCTCTATACGTAATAAACTTTACGAATAATAATCTCTTATATTTAAGCTTTACAATAATTGGAAAAAAGATGCCTGTATGTGTGTGATAATTTTGTGTTGTTTGAGTTGTGTAATTCGCTGGAAGTATTAATAATGTGTTTCGAACCTGCGTGTGTCTTTTCCTGCATTTCAAGAATAAGATTGTTACTTTCTCATGCGGATAATCTTTGTTATAAATATTGTATAGAAATCATTTCTTCAAATAAGAAAAACATTCTACATCATAATGAGTAGTAAAAAAAGTAACATTCTGTTCAACTTTTAAAGCATTTAAAGACAAAGTCTCAAAATCCGACAGAATTCTGAAATTCCACAAAGTATTATTTGACATATGAACAAAAAGTTTTTCATCGTGAGGAAAAAAAAAAACTTTATTTTCAGAAACATTCACAACTGAAATATTCATTTTTTTAGATATAAGTAAATGGAATACTATTTTAGTATTTTGATTCATTTATTTTAAGTTACATTCTTTTTGATAATTCTTCATAAGGAATATGAAGATTTCTGATAAGGAATTTTGAAGCCGTTTTCTCTTATAAGTTCAATAATTAAAAGCAAATCAGCCGCTGTAGCCGAGTGGTTTTGGTCGCACAAGCGGCCTGCGTTTATGTTGAGTTGTGGGTTCCACTCCTAATTTGACTTAAGATCTGCCGTGTAGCGGGACTGATGCACGTCAAATGGGTAGAGGTTCCATGCTCTCTCAATGGTATGAAGTGGAAGTTTAGAGAGAGAGGTGTTAGTTGAGGAGTCGTCCTCGTCAATTGATTGAGGTTCAAAATCAAGAGGTCTGTCGCTAGTAGATATCGTGTTGCTTCTAATGCGACATTAATGTACAAACAATAAATTATTTGAGCAAGAGGCATATAACATTTTATTATTATTTATCAGTATTTCCTGCAAATTCAATCATTAATAGCTTATTTATTTATCATTAATTAATTAATTTGGGCACAACAAAAACGTTTACTATCTTAACTTTTGTAATTCCCTCATACCCTAGTGTTTTATATAATGTGGTTTAATGTTCAGTACATCATGTGGATGAATCTTCGAAAATTCTCTCTATTAACATATTGGCTTACAATTGTATTGTTTCATGCCATTATAAGCAGGAAAACAAAAGAAAAATCCCTTTTTTTTCTAATATACTAAACTAAGGTCGTCAATATAATTCAATTTGGTAAAAGCTAAATGGGATACGCCATCTTCAGTTAAATCCATTCCTATAAATTCCAAAACGCAAAAAGATGGCTGCAGGAGGATTAGAAGTGCCAATTTTTCATTAGAAAAAATTGTATTCTTAAAGAAATATAAGCCGAGCCATCCAATGTTTCTCGAATCATTTATTTTCATCAGCACAAATTGCTCTCAGTGATAGATTTTTTAAATAT
The DNA here is from genome assembly GCA_019974015.1 of Nephila pilipes. NCBI lineage: Eukaryota > Metazoa > Arthropoda > Arachnida > Araneae > Nephilidae > Nephila > Nephila pilipes. The sequence continues at coordinate 400,400 of BMAW01000572.1, read as the reverse complement.
ATAATTCCAGGCTTTCCATCAATTAGTTCACCTAATTTAATTATGATCCCACATTACGGAAGAATCAATTTCTTATTTTTGTTGAGGATTTTTTTTTCCTTTGATAAAAATAGGGGCATTTCTACATAAGGATTTTATATGTTTTCGTAGTCACATTATTTGTCTGACCTAAATCTACAAGAATTAAATGCGAAATAAAAAAAAATACATTCTTTTGTCCATCGAGAGATAGTCTTTTTATTAATTAAGTCTAACCTTAATTAGTTTTCTGTCACCACTACTGCTGTTTTTAATGAAATTTGGAAAAGAAACATTGTTACAAGTAGAACATCACCCATAATTTGAGTTTTCTTGGTACTTTTTTTATACCAAATATTCGCACATGAGCAAATTAAACGTATTATCTTTCTTCCCGAGATAAAAATAAATCTTTTTTTTGTGTCTCAATTTTTTATCGTATTAATTTTCGAATTAAACTGAAAATTTGCAATATCTTTTAATTATTTTTACCATTGTTTGAGATTTTTTTTCAGGAACTTTTAATTCTCAACTTAGAAGGAATACGTTCTGTCAACAAATTCATTCAAAATTATAGGGTCAAAATCCATTTTTACTGAAATAACTACGTTCCTTATTATTCACGATATTATCCGAATAGACTGACAATTTTTAAGCATTTTAGAAAAATAATTAATTATGGTGTTTTTGTACCACGTCAAGAGACGTAGTATCGAAGTGGTTGCAGTTCCTAATTATGTGTATGACAATGCTCAATTCGATAATCAGGTATAAGCTAAATTAACGTACGAGTAGATATGGCGGATAAAGAGCGGATTTATTAATATATAAGGAAAAAATAAATGTATAATCAGACGAATGATCGATTAAAGTTTTTGTAGACGGTAGTGAATGATATCACCTACAAAAATGACCCTTCCACTGGAGACAAACCATAATGGATCACATCAATTAAACGTGAGCTATTTGTGAAATTCACTGACGTGGTGGAAAATACAAGGGACGTGATGGAGCCGAGTACCGAATTCAAATAGCGCGTACCAGAAGGAATGTGAATGCTGATAGTGTTGTTCAAAGTGGTCACAATAAAGACTTGAAGAGATCACTGCTAAGTTGTTGAATTCTAAAAAGGATTTATAAAATCTTATAATACCATTATCCCTTAAAAATGCTATATACTAAATGATTATTTAAAATTTCTGAAATCAAATTACATTTCCATGCATATCAGTATATTCTTTATAGCATCACCATTTACTGATTCGAATTCAGAATACACAGGCTTCTTAAGTACAAAAATGATGATAACTTACTAATGATTTTATATATATATATATATGGGTAAAACTTTTGATTTAGATGCCTTTGATCAAGGAAAAATAGCAAGCTCTCGACGCATAGCCCATTCAATTTCAGAAATGGTCAGACAGCCAGAATTTTCATGGTCGACAGATTCAAGAATGTATTAAGAATACGTAGATGGTGGGAAATTCATGCGATCGGGCAAACTGCAAAGGACAGTTAGTCTGATTTATATTTTGGATACATTTATTACTTTCAAAAGCGATAGTGGGTGCATATCTATGCGAGTTAAAATACGAATAGACCTTGCATCAGAACTGCAGATATTTTGGAAATTTTAGATCCGTTCAAAAATTCAGCAAGCTGATTGAGCTGAATATTCACTTTAGTTGTCGAGTTATGAAATCCAACCCATGGTCTGTGTGCATTTGAATTTGAAAGCTGAAGGGGCCCAAACTCATCGTGTTCAAGCAAAAGACAAAACGTATGACCATTTCAAGCACATGCATGTTTCTATACTAATAATGGAAGTCATACAGCCTATATTTAGAAATGTGGTAAATCCAGAACTGATTAGAAAAAATATTTGAGGGAAAACACTATATCCTAATTAATCTGTGAACCCTGTCATTTGGACTCGTGTACCAAAAACTGCATTTTGGAGCATCAAAACTTTAAAATTTGGTGTTTTTGACGCTATTTCATGCTTCAATATAAGAATATAACAAAGTGCCACATTTCATGTGGTGTTGGAATTCATTCAGTGTGTGAAAATTGTGGAAGAATTAGACAAAGAACACATTATCGAAAGAGAACTGAAAATCTCCAAATATTAAGAAGATACCAGAAAGAGAAATAAAATGCAAAAAAAAAAAAGAAACTTGAAGATTTTTATGAAACAGAAGAAGTTGGTAATAGTTTATACAGAGCAGAAGTTTATTAAATTTAAATTCTTAATCATTAATAAAAGTATCGATGAAATCTTAAAATACAATTTTCTCAAAACATAGAATTTTCATATGCATTTTCCTTTTTCTCAATACATATATGAAAATTAAGAATTTATTTTTTAATAAGATTTATACTATATTACATAAACACTTTAATATAAGGGTATGGTACTGTTTTCAGATTTATTTATTTTAGGGAGAGAAATTGTGTTAAAAATTCTAATTTAATATACATTATGAATAAATAATTAATAATATTTTTTCATTTTTATTTAGAAAAATATGGTATGCTAAAATATGTAAAACATATTATTCTAACTTCCATAAAAATGTCATATTCTTATCTTGCAGCATTTCTGAGAATAATTTGTATAAACCTGATGAATTTAACATAGGAGATATAGGGCTTTCTCGGTCCCCTTAAATGAGGTGGATGATCTATTGCTTTGAAAAATTATCAAAGCATGGTTTAAATAGTCCTTTGTTATTTCTTTAAGTTTGAATGGCAGAAATTTTTGGTTCAATCATCTTTCTTACATCTTCAAAATCCTCAACATTTTTTTAACTATCTCAGTAAGTGAAATGATGGTGGTCCATTCATGTAAAAACTGTTAAATAATATCCACAGAAGTTCGCTTCTTAATTTGATCCACCAACATTAGCTGTTGAAAAGTTTTGATATTTAATCCATTTAACCATCCCTTTAAAAATTCTTTCATTCGTTATAAAAATCATACTAAATACTTTCCAAAGCTTTTTAGTGCTGGTTAAATAGTTGTAGGAAATGTCCGCCCTTAATTTAAATCATTGTCTTCGCATCCTTTTTAGATTCTCTATCAATAAGTTGAACTACGTCAGGAGGTAACAATGAAGTAAGTTGTATCAAAAGGTTTGCAGCCGGTATATACACAGTTTTAAAGTGACATTCATAAGACTCTAAAATAAATTGATTTTATCTTCTTTAGGATTAAAACGGAGCAAGACATTAGGAATTCTTATTTTCATAGGTTGATCAGATAATTATATATAATGCCTGGGCGGTATACCTGAGGCGTTTGCTTCCAATTCAAGTTTTTTTTCAGTTCAAATAGGGGCCGCGGTAGCCTAGTAGTCAAGGTCGTAAACTAGCGGCCGGCGGTTTTCGTTCTGTCGCGGGTTCGATCCTTGGCCGCCTAAGACCCGCCGTGTAGCCGGGGCTGATGCGCGTTAAATCTGTTCGGGGCCCATTGTCCTCCCGTTGGCATGGTGTGGATGTTAGGAGAGGGGGTGACACTTGACCGTGTCGTCCTCGTCACTTGACCGTGGTTCAAAAATACGAGGCCCGTCGCCAATAGCCCTCGTGTTGCTTCTAGTGCGACGTTAATAAAAACTAAACTAAAACTTCAGTTCAAAAAGATTCTAACTCGTCCTCGCTCTTCTCTTTTTCCCATTCACTTTCTCGCCTCACTTCTTCCAGTTTTCTCTCTCTCTCCTCCTATTTTACTCTTTTTATTTCTATAATTTCTTCCAAGTAATTTGAGCTTATATCTCTCATCATAATGGAAACATTTAGCAAATAATGTATGCAATTGGGAAATTCTTAATTCGTTTTTTACATTTAAACTCAATTTTTCTACTAACACTTGTAAATCCCGTTTCCTGCTTCTAGCTAATAATGTCATGTAATAAAGGAAATGCATCTGATAGGAATCCAAAATGTATTCTATCACGTCGTGGTTATATCGAAAAATATAATTTTAAAGAACTGACTTGTCACTTTTTCGTACAATCTAATCCGTATGCTTTTCAAAGTCAGTTACTTTATCACTCTGTCTCTAAATATAGTTACGACTCTGTCAAAATGGTATAAGACATTCATTGAGGTAAGATTAAAGTTATTTACAGTTGTATTCTACATGGTTATTTCCCCCTGCATTCGTTCAAGTTTCTTTCGTGGTGAATTCTCGTATTGTATTACATGCAAAAAAGATAACAAAAGTACAAAATGTTTCTATCACCTAAACCACCACTTTGGTGCAATCATCGCTCTTCTGGCACGTTCATGGCTTTTTGGGGAAGTTGTAATAGATATATTACATTTTAAGCGGAATCATAAGTGTTTACATGACATAGCTCATGGGCTCACCTTCTTTATGCAATTGCCTTGAATATTTACCTCGAGTATATGAATTTGAAACCTCAAAGTACTCGATTTCGAGAATACATTAATTAAGAATTATGACTTCAAGATATCCAATGGTATTTTCGTCATTGTTAAACAAGGATGACGCATCCGAGTGATTTTTCTCTATTTCTGACACTTCTTGACAATTTATCTATTGTTCAATTCCTTGCTTGCATTTAGAGTTTTTCCGAAGAATCAGATTCATTTCTTTCGTAAATTTAAAAATGCTTAGCGTAGCTTAGCTAAATGTGACCCTTTGGGGACAGTAAAACATATCGCCAAATTTACCAACTTCATGTGACGTAATGTGTCAGATAAGAAAGAGCAATATGAATTCAAAAGTCGTCTTCGTCATCCAAGTGCATTTCAGAATAACTAGGGTGACTCCTATAACCCTCATATAACTAGAGGCTTTCGTCGTTTAAGCCAAATCATTTTGTTTTTCTTATTGAATTGAAATTTAGCATTAATTTTAATTCAAATTATTCATGTAATCTGAATTAAAATTATAAATGACACATTGATAAAAAAAAATTCTTTCATTATATGTGTAGCAGAATTTTTTTTTATTTAAATTATATAAAAATTTTAACATTGTAATTTATTGTGTTTCTGGTAATGAAAGCTTTCTTATTAAATAACGTGATCCGTCATTCTAAACTTGATGTACCAATCTCTTACAGAACAACAATCACTCTTCAAGTTCTTTCAACTACAATTATGAAATCAGTCAAGGAAAATTATTGCTATATTGAAACGAAAGAAAGGGGTATGAAAATTATTGCTATAATAAATTTATAGTACTATTCAATAAAGTCAGAAATTGTATATACGGATCGGTCGTTTTCGAATAAATCAATAGAAACGCTAATCTATCTAAATTAAATCATATATTTTAAGAATTATTTTAAGAAATTCTTAATGAAAAACTTTTTACTTAATATATAATTAAAACTTCATATATGATTGAACTTGCATAATTTGTAATATGTACAATTTGGCTTTTTGATGAAAAAATAAATCAATTCTTTTAATAATTCTAGTGAATCGAATTTTGAATCAAAGAGAATTGAGAATCAAAATTTTCGGGAGGAAGAATTTATTTACAGTTGTTAAAAGCGAGTAATTGAAATCATTTCCAAATTGATTTTAATTTTAACTTATTTTGACAAATAATAATTATAAGAAATTTAAGAGCAAGAGGGTTCTTTATAAAAATTAAGTTATTCTTTAATATAAAACGAAATTCCCAATTGTACAAAATACATTAAAATTTAAGCCTTTGTTTAATTCATATATATAAGAATAAAGAATATACTTATTCTTATCTCTGATTGGTGACAATGAGTATTAATACATTTTTTTTTCATTGTTTTCAAATTAAATATTAGATTGTTTTTCAGTTTCGTCTAATGAATAGAAACAAAGTAAGGAAAAAAAATTTGAGAAAATGAAAAAAATGGAATTATTAGGTTTTTTTTTTTCTTCAGAAAATATTAAATAATTTAAAACTGAATGTACTTAAAAAATGTAAAGTTTCAATCTGCTCAATTTGGATTGCTTACGGTTATTCTTCTTTACCGAATAAAGTATTTATTCTTATTCTTCTAAGAATTTTTTTTAAGTTAATGGACTGTACTTTTTATGATTTCTGAGAGAAAAATTCGTGTTTTAAACGACAGGAAAAATTCCCAAATAAAGCGTGATTTGACTGAGCTTAAGTAATTAATTAGTTGATTTTTTGATGAAAAGAATTAATTAAAATGAATTAGTTGAAGATTTCGCTCTATGCATGTTGCATAATTTCACATTTCTAGAACTTTCATGCAAAAAATGATAAAATAATGTTTCAAAATCTATCAGAAATTAAAACTTTTTTAGATAAATTAACAATAATTGTTTTGTTGCATGTTTTTGTCGATAACATTAAATTACTTAATTACGTACTTTAATAAGATTTTCTTTTATGCATGGAATGATGCTACATATTTAACTTAAAGACAATGACAAAATGTTATAGTTAATTACAATTTATTTGAAATTGCAATTTTTTAATCAAGAAAAAATAATGAAACCTTTAATAATTATTTTCAAAAATTAAAATAATTCACCTCAGAAGATTATTTCGATGGAATTTTTCCATTAGCCTTTATGCAAATTAATTAATGTTTTAGTTTAATTACACATTATTTAAATAAATTTACAATTCTTCTGAAAAAAGATTTAAAAACCTCTTTATACATACATACATTTTTATGAGATATTACTTCTCTTGGAAAAAATTGCAACAAACATGATAGCATTCTATAAAAAAAATTTCTCAGTCTTTAAATCACTTCTCAAATTTTTATTACTTTCGCGTTCGTAAAACTCGTAACACCATAATGGACCACCCAGGAGAACTGATTAATTCTTAAACTATTATTATTAAACTTATTCTCATTTGATATAAATAAAAGAAAAAAAATTATACCAAAGAAAAAAACAATACTACGTGTTAAAAATCAATAACTACAGAAGCCATTACTTACAGTAGTAAGTGCTTCTATACGAAAAAGATATTGAGCCAAACAGCTTTTGAATTTGCTCTTCAGGAAGAGCATTCAACACAGCTTCTATCCTTACCCAAAGTTCAACTACTTTACTACGGGACGATTAAATATATCCGAGAACATCCTATTTTAGATATCCATATTAATAGGCAGATTAAGAATAAAAGTGTGTATGAAAAGTGCTGAAAAGAAGTCTTTAAAGTTCCAAGCAATATGTGGACAAATTCAACAGAAGGAATAGAAGGAAAGGTAAGACTTCAAATTTCAGATCTCTGATACTCAGGTTGTTCTTGAAACTACACATTATTCTGATCAGTTCAAATCGCCCATAATACTCAATAATATCCCAAACCATCAGGCCTAATGTTCATTCAGCGGGACGTTGAATAAAGCACTTCAAAAAAGGATGTTCATTAGCTTAACATTATACGTGAATGGAGCCCTTGAGGTACTCCAAACTAAAGTGGTGTTCATCAGAAAAAGCATCATTTGCCATTTGGCACACCTATATCTATAACAGCAAGCCCATTGAAACAAAAGGCGCAGATGAATTTGGGAGAGTGGAATCTTTCGCAAAGAATCTGTTGCAGACAGCTGCTAATGAATATTTAGAATAGACAATGATAGTGTATTATGAATTATTAGAACAGACTGGGACGGTACTCCAGTGTTATATCAACAATCGATATGATGCTGTACAGTCCGTCATTGTCGCACAAAAAAGGTGCATATTAACTCGTGCTGACATAACGTTTCGACGTCCAATAAATGATTTCCGACTTGCCTGGTTCTCTTGAGCTAACTGCCTCTAAAACTCGTAATACTCACATGACACTGTGTCTTATACAAACTGCCATTATATGATACGAAAACCCACCCTCATGAAGATCGGTCATAGATCACTGCTCAAATTCTGTAATTTGCTCAAATAGATTCCTATGTTATCATAATGGCGTGAAGCTTTTACGACTGGCAGATAGCCATAGATTATTTTAACATCCATTACAGTTCTCTATTTGTCAACAGTTCACGAGATTCAGGGGCAGCGGTAGCCTAGTGGTCAAGGTCGTGGGCTAGCGGCCGGCGGTTTTCGTTCAGTCACGGGTTCGATCCTTGGCCGCCAAAGACCCGCCGTGTAGCCGGGGCTGATGCACGCTAAATCTGTTCGGGGCTCAAAGTCCTCCCGTTGGCGTGGATGTTAGGAGAGGGGGTGCCAACTCAGGTGTCGTAATCGTCACTTGACCGTGGTTCAAAATTACGAGGTCCGTCGCCAATAGCCCTCGTGTTGCTTCTAGTGCGACGTTATTAAAAACTAAACTAAACACGTGATTCAGTCCCTGTATACATTGTGGGCCTGAACTTATAATCATTTGAACAGAACACCCTAACTAGCATTTGTAATTAATTTCAGCTCACTTTCGAAGTTCATAAATAGTGTTGCAATATTTAGAAACAAGACATTAAAATAGATGATTCAGATCGAATGATGTCAGATTTTTTAATATTTTTTAATATGTATATCGTATAATAGTGAGTCTTGGTAATCAAACCAAATAAAAGTTTTTCAGTGGTTCTCAGATCAAAATAAAGCAAGATGGTTGATAAACTTTAATAAGGCATAAAACAATTTAAATGCACAAAAGACTTGTTGTCTTAAACATTGCTATTTGGCTGCAATCTTATTCTGCAGCTATTTACGCCTCCACAACTTTGAATAAAACGTACGCAAGAATTCGTAACCAGCAACTACATAAATAATTCGATATACGAAGATTTGAGGAAGTCGTCTAAAGGTATTCTGAGGCCCATTTCAGCATACCACGTGTGTTACATTAAAACCGCACATGTTACTCTTTAAGTTGATTTATCTTTGCTAGAATCTATTACAATGCCCAATCTTCCCGGGTTCAGGGGCCATCAGAGCTTGAATAAGAACTCTGAATAAATTAATTTATATACATGAATTGAGAAAGTGAAGAAATGGGCTTGGAAACTTTTCAACTAGGATAAAATTAAAACTAGTGTCAGAATGGATTATTTTACATACCATGACAATAAAAATCAATAATACGCAGGTGATCATCTTTGGTAATAACACATTCCACTGAATTGCGAAACGCTGAATTTAAATATTACCACAGTATATAAAGTATTTTTAAAGAAGTAATCCTATAAAATATCCGTATAACTAGCTCAATACAATGGTTACGAGAGTCATTCAATAAGTCCTTAGAAAATTCAGAAATGGCGTTCGTAGCATTTGGCACTCATTAGCTTTTAGTAAACATCATGACTCAGACAGCTGTCTACGTTTCAGTTACTCGTGACTCCATGACGCCTTTTGCACCTCAAAAATTCTTCGTTGTAACATTTCCTTCCGATGAGACCATCCTCGGCTTTTTTGGAGCAGGTTTACTGGAAGCTACCCATCGTTTTGATTTTTGCTTGATTTCTAGTGTAAACCGATAAATTCATTTTTCATCGACGATTACCACTCGACGCAAAATGACATCGACTGCTCGATTCCTTTTGGTAGCAAATGAGTACGAAATCAAAATTAACTTATTATGAATCCATGTCAAATTTGTTTCGGTTCTTTTTAACAGATAGCTATACCGAATGGTAACAATAATTTACCTTGATGATGTCATCTGCCTTCAAATACATGGGCTTTTCGAACTACCATCGTATGATCACCGATGGTCATTTGTTCTGCCAGAATGAAGAGGAAGAATCATGACCATGAAAATTTCTTAGGAAGAGGAGAACCTCTTCATCTATAATGGATTATGAACACTTATAGTAGATAAATTAGACCATCCGAAATCAGAAGACTTTGTTACAATACTTAAATTTAATGTTTGTGTATATTGTAGAATGTTTCTACAAAATTAATTCCAAAAAGATCAGCAATTTATATTATTACTATACAGAAGTATCATGACATGTTGCTTTTTGTTTTGCCTAAATATTACTTCAGCAAAGACAATATTAGGATCAGATAATCCTTACAAAAGACAAAGTATCTCAATGCATGGGTACCGCACTTCAGAGATCGAGAGAGACAGAGAGACATCACTACTCGCATTCCATTGGTTCCAAAGCAACCTTGTTCCCCGGATTGAATTCCATATGACTTTTGTCTGGGACGTTATTAGATGCTCAAAGTATATTTTGGAAAGTTTCCAAACTTGAGAGGCTAGACTGTTGATAATATTTCTCTAATATTTAGTAATTGCATTTCATTAATCGAATAAACATAGCTTGTAACTTGTCAAATTGAGTCATATAGAATGTGGGTCACAAGTTAATGGTAGTTAATGGAAAAGACTATCATATTTAAAATGTTGTCAATCTATGTGAAGAGCTTATGTTAAATTTATTCATCAGTTGCGACTTTTTTATATTTATATTTATTATTTCTAACTTCATTTTATATTCCTTAAACATGATATGTTTTCTCCTGTCAATGGTTGGAACTTCATATATTTTTCTAGGATTTATTCCTCCTATTTCACACACATACACACATATTTTGTCCTGCTGCACAATTTTATACTATTCCTTAAATTACTTTGATATACAGATGGTTCTAAGAATTGTCAGAGTTTAATTACAATTATCTTGAATGTTTTTACCGGTTCAATGAAATTAACTGAAAATTTAAAATATTGATATGTTTTGGGCACCAGAATAGTTTATAATTGTATTTTTCTAGCAGCAAAAAGTACATTGTAACTCCCTAAAACAAGGATGAATTGCATTTGAATTACAAAAATATATATATCAAATTGATTTCATTGAATGATGTTCTTCGAACTATAAGATAGAAATCTAAAAATAAGTGATTATAGTAAAATGATTGCTGATGGAATTGAGACTCAAGATAACTCATAATCATTGTTGTGGATCGATTTATAGGTTAAATGTTTCTAAAATCGCACTTAGAAATAATATTAGTGACAGACCTTATAATTTTCAGGCACGATTACAGGAAGAGAACAACACCACTATTAACAACCAGCCTACATTTGGGTCTTGAACCCTTCATATTTAATCAGCATCAACCCTTCTACAAGGCGGATCTTTAGTGGAATCAGGATTCGAATCTGCAACTGCCCTTGTTATGGAAGTGGTGGCTGGGACAGATTTGCATTTATGAATGATACCTTGATGTAACACTTAGAGATCGATTAGTTTTCACACAATTCCAGTGCTGACAGTCGTGTGGAGTCATGGAAGCTACTGTAATTCTATTGAAATTTTAGAAAACAATATTGATCACTCGTGAGGCAAAGAGTGAAAAAGGGAAATTAGTTTCATGCAATACATATTTAATAATCTGAACAATAAAAGTTTTTACGAAATTCAGTTCATTTACGAAGTTTATAAGAATTCTGAAATCCTAAGTAGGTATTCATTAATGGTATTCAGGTGATTATGCAAATATTGAAGATCTATTTAACTACAAGTAATATTCTGACAAAGCAGTTATTATATCTCAAAACATCATTAAACTTAACAATTCCTGTTAAACTGAATATTTTCTTATTAAATTAGTATTTCATATCAATAATTTACATATATTAATAAATATAAATAATATTTGAAAATTTTTAATGTATTGGGAATTATTCGATATTCATGCTTGGTTTTTCTAGTATAACTCTCTTAATACTGTTCTAAGTATTTAGTACTAGCTGAAACAGATAATGCACAATCGAGAAAAAAATAAATTACGTAATTCATATGTGAATATGAATGCGGGAAATGAAATTACAAAGTACATCTTGAATTACATTTAAAGCAATCCGTACAAAAGCACAATATAATAATATATGTGTTTTTATTACAACCATATGAAACAACTATACATAAATAAGTACAAAATAAAATGAATAACAATTGAAATGATTATGCATTAATATTATATTATATTCATATTATTAATGTATCAAAATTATGAAGTAAAATTGATCTACTCAAAGTCATGTTAGTAATAATATGATTTATAACGAATAAGATTATTAAGAAATGACTCTGTACTTTTGATAACGAGAAAGAGAGACAGAGAAAGAAAATAATAATATTGTATAAAACTTTAAACAACATCCCATTAAGAAAAGATTTGTTGAATTTGAGGAAATTGTTCATGGGAAAATAATTTTCATTCGAACAGTTTCTTTGTGGTCAAAAATGAATGGCTGTACTTTAGAAATGTCATAACGGAGATTTCACACGAGATAACAAACCTTGGAAACACAAGAAAAAACTGAAGGCAGAATGATTCCAAACACCGAATAATCTACTGTAAATCTGAAGAATTCATAAAAATTTTCATACCTGGGCAAATAGTGGGTCTGTCAGAGAAGTTGCGTAAAATTACTTTGGAATTTATCAAGTCTTACAACAACTATCCGAAGTAACATATTAAGTCTTTGATCCTAGCTCGAGAAGCTGAAGGACAATAGATGATGTACATGTGCTTCGAATAAAACCTTTCCATGATCCCGATGCATAAATCCTGTTTCCAAATAATTCCCTTCTACAGACAAACTGTATCCTTGAGAAAGCGCGTCCATCCTAGGAAAGCCGCTATCCAATCGAGTTCATGCAGGACTCATGACGTGCTCGCGGACAAGAGCTTTAGCACTAAGTTGCTAAATAGTTAGCCGCTGTTTTTCAAGAGGGGAACAATGCCCCGAAGCTCGCAATCACCATTGTTGCTGAGATACGACGCTCATCTCTAGATAGTGAGTTCCCGAGTTCAACACCATGTGACTTCAATGTTGAAAGTTTATGTAAATAATCTTTTCATTATAATTTCAATAATCTTCTAGAATGTTCTTCCCATTTCCAGCAGAATGTCCTGAAATATTCCATTGAGATATATAAAGGCATATATTCTCAGTCTAGGGTAATTTTCAGACAAGCGTAGCTGCTCTAAGTTTGTTAATGAACCACATTATTCTGATACCTATTGTGTCTTCAATTTAATTTGCTTCAAGATATTTGCGACATTATAGTGAAAGTAAAGTTAAAATACATACTAGGGACAAATTAACTGCTGCAAATGTATAAAAAGGAAAACTAGGGTATGATTTGTCTCTTTATTTTACAATATAAATGACAGGGATGCAGTAAATATATATTTTTATACATATAAATCATTCTTGTAATCAAAGCAAACTACTAAAGATGCATCTTTCTAATGAACTTTGAAAATAACTGGCAAAACCTTACAGATATATTAAAAACTATCTGTGTAACAATAAAGAAGAAATAGGCAAGCGTCGCAGATTAAAAACCAGAATATAACAGAATACCTATAAGAAGATGAAAAGGATGCAATCCAAAAGAAGATCAAAATCCACAAACGAAGTGTGTTTCCTACTTAGCTTTCCTTTGCCAAGAGCATGTAAAAGTGTATTGTAAACCTGTTTCTAAAAAATGTTGATTGATTGTTTTTACTAACGTCGCACAAGGAGCAACACGAGGGCTGCTGACGATAGAACCTCAGTCAAGTGACAAGGATGACACCTGAGCTGGCACTTCCCTCTCCTAACTTCCACATCACTCCAATGGAAAGACTTTGAGCCTAAACAGTTTTAACGTGGTTCAGTATCGGTTACACGGCGGATCTTTAACGGCATCAAAGCTCGAACCCACGACTTAATTAAAATCGCCAGCCGATAGGCTGCCGCAGTCATCATTAAAAAATGTACCAGTAATAATGGCATTAAAACTTAGTAAATTTGTAACTAAAAATTATTACTTCTCGAACTTTTAAAAACTTAAAACAACTTTTTCAGACACGACATTGCTCGGTCAGAAGGATAGGGAAGACAGAAAAATCGTGACTAGAGAGTTATATAAAACAGAAAATAGGGTCTAATTTTAAAAACACAAAAATAAATGAAATAAATCTATAAAAATATTTGTCGTATAAATTAAATGTTAAGCCGTGCATTAAATTCAAGCCAAATTGAGTTTTACAAGCTTATACAAGCAAAACATTATTTTCCTTTGCATTAGGTAACGAAGGTTAAAAGCATCTTCCAGGATTCCAAATGTTTTTCTTCAATAATATGAATTACATTGCCCTTTCTTATACTTGTCCTTCTCTTGCATATAATTATTATATAAGATAAATGAATATCTTTTCTAGCATCATAATTAAATTTGCAAAGTTTTCATATTAAATAATGATTGTGACATTTTCATTCAATTAGCTCATTTCAGTAAAATTTATACAATTTAAATTATTATCAGAATCTAGATACTTTTTAATTAAAACTAAGCCTTTTCCAAATATGTTGGTTTAATATTGTGTTGAGAGTATTATTTTATAACAGTTCTTTTACAAAATGTAAAATTCGATTTTAAAATTCTTTTCAAATATTAAAAATTTGAAGGTACTAATTATAGACTCACATTCTAAAATGTTATTAAAAATTGCGACATACGTCAGATCAAATATATAACAAATCATTAACAATTTTCCATATCTGAAATAGAGAAATGGAAAACCTATTCCACTTTTCAATAAAAAACATTTCAACGAAAAGTCAGAACAAACTTTAAGTATCTTCAAGCTCCTTAATCCGTATGCTATTTTTGAAAAGTACAACTTCCATCCCAAAAACTTGGGAATAAATTTATTGAACCATATCAATTTCTTTCTTAAAGAAATAAAAAAGTATGTATTTTTTCTCGTGCTACATGTTACTAATATAAAAAGCACTGGATATATCTTCCACAACATCATTTAGATTCCAGTTAGAGAGTATGTTTCCTTCATCCGAAAAAAATCTCTTCACAAATAATCCGTGCGATTATTTCAGTACTTTTCATATTTTTAACAAGAGTCTTGAAAACTTCTTAAAAGGCATATAACTTCTATGAATGCGTTTAGGAATAAAATGTATTCCACATATATAGCTCAGCATCCCACACAACTCATAACCTTAGAATGATATTGTTATTGAGACAGAGTCTTAGATAAAATAATATATCTGAGCACGGTATCTTCAACGTGCTCGTTTGTCTCACTGAGCTATAAAGATAAGAATACTGAATGCCACAGGATATAAAAGGAATGAATTCTCCACTATTATATAAAAATAGATGGCAATTTTTAAATAATTTTTTTTCTATTTCAAATGCTTACACATTTCACCTTAAATCTCTTATTGTGTTAAAATTGAGTTCCCTAACTCATTTAATACTTTGCGTTTTATAACGAGTTTAAAAAAGTTAATTTCAATGTTACATATTTTTCATAACGCGTATTTAAATATCGTAATATATGTATATAAGTGTTATTTAATTATAGTATCAACAATACACACGTATTCCCAAATTTTATTCTTTTGATTTATTTTAGGATTTTTCAACTGAACTGGTTATTGTAGTATGTTTTTTATGTGTAATGATATTTTCATATTCAAATAATTCAAGATTTTTTTTATTGCTCAGATTATTGTAATGTTATTTATATAAAATTTGTGTGTGTGTGTGTGTGTGTGTGTGTGTGTGTTTTTTTTTCTTCTTTTCAAAAAGGTTTAATTCCTTATGTTTTTCTTTATAATGTAACGAGTGTTAAAACTATGAAAACGAAATAGAAAAAATGCAGTTATGAAGATTTTTCATATATTTCTAATTATTCCTATAACTGTAATTGTTATTATATATACATATCACATACCTTCTTGTGGTAGTGGTGGTGGAGTGATCATGATCGCAAGTTCATGGACGACATTGTTTCCGCCGAGACGTTGGTTCGAGTTCTGATGCTAGTGAAGATCCTTCACGCAGAGGAGCTTATCAGTGTTAAATAAGTCCTAACTTTGGGATTGTGTGGAAGTCAAGAGATTGGCAAACTAGCTCCTGTATTATTTTTGTTATTTAACTGAGACTCAAAATTGTGAGGTTCTTCACCAATACTTCCTGTGTTGCTTGTAAGTATGATGTTAGTAATAGAAAATCAAATCAATCAATCACATATCTTTTTTTCGCTTTAGTATGTAGCTTTAGTCATTATAAAACTTTCTTCATAGAAATTGTTTTCGTAATAGGGATCCCCATAACGGATTAAAAAAAAGAAAAATTTACTTTTAAAACGCTTCTTACTCACAATTTCTATACATTATTATCTACTCATTGAATTATGGTAAAATTATATGTATTTCGAATTTATTTAATTCTTATTCATTTATTACACATATTAAATCGAAACAAAGAAAAGGTTTAGTTTAATGGAAATTTTTATAGAGTTCTTTTCATTTAAAATCATCAAAATAAATAAAATAAGGGTTAAAATCTTATTAACTAATCGTACTTGATCAAAAATATCTTGTAAAATCTCAATGGTCATAAAAATGCAATATGAGTTATATAGGCATTAACGGAAGGCGTGTTTTTGGAAATTAAATTTGAAAAACTACCTCTAACGCCTATAATAATTCTTAATAAGTAATTTTCTGCATGCTACAAGAAAACTTTTCTTTATTCTAAAAATGGACTAACAAGAAAAATTCTACTGAATTTAAATATAAATATTAGCAGTATATATTTGCTATGATTTTTGCTTGTATGTTAGATGTAAAATTTAAAAATTGTTTTCTAAATTCTAGAACTATTAACCTATCAATTAAAGAATTCCAAAATTTATTTTTTTCTTTTTCTGTATGTGAAAAATTTTATGTAATTTTCATGCGCATTATTATTTTGAAAAAATCTAATTCTGATCAAAAAAAAATTTCAGATCTGATGATCATAAGAAATGAAGTAAATATAAAATGTTTGCAAGAACATCTGCTAAATTGCATTATACCTTAGAATTACAAAAATTAATGCCTTCTAAAAAAAATTTCGGAGTATGATTAAATGATGTTGTTATAAAAGCGGATACACTAAAAATGTATCCGCTTTTATAACAATACATTATGCAACATTTTAGAATTCAGTTTCAAAACTCTAGAGAGAACCAAAGTATTTATGGTTATAAAAATTAGAAACTTCAATGCAAGTAAAAAAAAGTTGTAATGTCTTACTTTTTTTCTAATCAGTGCAAGTTTATTTATTTTCCTTTATTGCTTGTTTTGCTCTTGTAGTTATGAATTAGGTTACATCATTATAAATGTCAATGAAATTGTTAAGCAATATTTTACTTTCTTTCGTATGTGTTAAATGAAGAAAAATCTTTCTTGTTGCATTTCAACTATACAATTGCACTTTTGTTATATTTAAATAACTTAAAAGAGTAAAATATTTTATTAAGAATCCTTTTTAACATTGTTAAACATTTTTATATGGAAATAAAACAATGGAACATTTTGTCTTAGTTAAAAAAGTAAAACCATTTTGTTTTAGAAATATCTAAATCTCAGTTTTCTATAAAATCAACCAAAAGTTAAAAAATTAAGTTTATTTTATTTAAAGTCTTATTCAAAGCCTCCTAATTTTAGTTAAGTGTATCCCGAGTATTGTGCAAAATAATTTGCTCTTTAATAAAGTTTTTCTGTTTAGATTCTTTTCAGGAATATTTAACATGTTTAGTTTTCAATGCTCTACAACTTTTAATAAAAAAATTATCTTGATAGGTGGAAGAAAAATAACTTTTCAAAGCAAAAATAATTTAAGAATTATATGTTTTAAAATTAACAGTTTCTGTAATTTTGCAGTAACTCTCACTAGAAAATCATATATTATAAGTATCTACGAAAAATATAAAAACAATATGCTTGCTTACTTCGTTTTTTCACATACGTTTAAAAGAAAGTAGTACTTTGTAATTTGATAACTGCGAAGACAAGGTTTCGCTTTTAAAAAAATGTCGCAATTTTTGTTCGAACTAGTTATATTTATGGTTCAGGGAAAAGGGAAACGCAAATAAAACTGTCACATTTCTAATTTAAACTCGTATGTTTGTAAAAAAAAGCAAAAAAAAAAAGTTCTTACATTATTATAATTTATCTTATGCAACTAACACAAAAAGAAAAGGGGAATAAGCATTAAATATATTCCAATGTGAAATCTTCGAAAAATATAAAAGTAATACATGGAATAGAGAAAATAATTATAACAAGTTCAGTATTTACACTATCAACGAAGTAATAAAAAACAAAATATGTTATTTTTGTAAAATTTGTTATATTTTTTTTCAGTGAAAGTATACAAAATAGAATAACAAACTCGAAATCTTTAAGTAATCAAATATTATTCATAAGACGGTGACTTCCCACTTCGTAAAAATATTTAATTCTAAATATGCTTGCTAGTTTCTTATAAAAGTGTTTAATTCTAGAACTCTTATAACTTGTTTTTAAATGAAACTCTCCTGAAGTAATATGTAAATTTATTCAAGGTTACGCTTTAGGAAAGAACTTGTATAATTCAGTTTAATAACTGGTGTTCAGTTATTTTAGAGGTTGGGGATCGTTTTCACTAAAAATTCTCATAATAGATAATAGAGACTGATAAAAATGCGTATGACATTCAACTCGGTTGCAATACATACTGAGTCTTCGAAATTCGAAAAGTACTGTATAGTTTGATGTATTAATCTCTTCATTGGGTGATTGTTTATTAACGTCGTGTTTATCAGCAACTTGAAAGCTATTGGCAATCATTCATGGAGACCATTCTCAACAAAGTGTTCAGAGCTATTAAATTGATCTCCCGGGAAGGAATCGTCACCAGAGTAGCATCAAGCGAATCGCAAAACAGCAACAGAGTTATTTACGATAGGTACAGTATTAGAGAGGATAGGTTAAACAATAGTAAGTAGATGCACAATAATAAGAAATACAATATTAAAAAATATTAACAGTTTTATAGATTTTCGTAAAACAGAAGTCAAAAACTAGTCCAGAATGCTCTAACATCAAAAACAGATAGAAAGTTTTGAATCATTAATTAAGTGGGCCAAGAAATCAAAAACTCCGGAAAAAGGGAGAAAGGAGCATTTATTCACAAATAAATATTATTTATACTATATGCAAAATATTTTACTTACATTATTTACATTATGTACATACAGAGCACAAAGTTCTTGAAAGATTAAGGAACAAAAGTAAATATAAATCACTTACAAAAAATATATAAATAAAACATGTGACACTAATAATTAGATACAGAACAGAAGCAACAGACCAAGGATCAGAAACAATAGAATTAATCTCAAAAAAAGATAACAACATATTTTTAATATTGGTTGTTAAATTATGTGCATAGCATCTATGCAAATAGTGCTTTCTTTAAAACCGTACTGATAAGGATGAATAATACAGTTACGAGTAATCCACGTTTGAAATCTATGAAGAAATACTCCTTCCAATATCTTGCCAAAAATGGAGAGGAGAAAATTGGTCCATATGGTTTCACAATTGCAGATCCTTACCTGTTTATAAGAATTCATTTCAGTATTTTTAAGTATCTTGGGAAAATATGAAAATTAAATCCAAAGGTTTAAAATTTTAATTATCATTAGCGGATACTTAGAATAAATGAGTTCCCAGAAAGAATAATCGTTGAGGTCAAGACTATGAGCTTTACCGTCCTCAGGCCCTTGAGAACACTATCTAATTCCTCAGGAAAAAGATCCTTAAGGGGGTCGAAACTAACTAATGATGAATTTAAAAAAATTGAAGTCAAAGGGAAAGGTTTCAAGTAAAGTATGTATTCTATGTTTAGGGGATGAATACGGAACGTCTAGGAGAGAAATTTCAAGAAAATCAGTATTAATATATTTGCCAAAGACTATTTCAAGTAGTATTATAAATTTATCGGTATTACTTTTACAAAAAGTTTGCTGCTTTATATTTGGTTTTTAATGACGTTCGACATCAAGAATTCTACTAGTGTTAAGATGTTCATACAATTTTATAATAAAATAACCCGAAGTTATATTAAATTTCTCTAAAATGTCAGCACAGCCCTTGTACCCATCATCAAACTGCATCACAGAACGCCACAGATTTTTAATTTTAAGGCACATGAATACGTCTTTCTTACCCCCTGTCTTATAATGGATAAAAGCACTTATCGATATGCTGCGTCATACCACTTTAACAAACATTCTTTGGAGCATAATTTTAAATATGTAGATAAAATTTCTCATGATGTGATCCTGTAGCAAAACGACGCGTAATCGTATGCATCCAACGCAATAAAGTAAATGTAAGTAAAATGTATGTAAAAAACAAGTGTCATACAAGCTCAAATAAGGGAATCTCGGTTCTACTCTTCCCTCCCCCACTACCTGTCCTTATGTGACTGTCATATCTTAGATAATATTAAAAACCACAGCGGTCACACCGATTTGAAATAGACGTGTAGTTAGAGTTCGCACGAACAATGCCGACCATCTGGGGGTGCGGCGGATGTTATACACCGGAGTCCCGAGACTCAGGGGTCCCCAACCAGATCAAGAATTAAAATAATGTACTCTTGCACAGGAAAACTAATTGAGAATGCCGACTCTGAGTACGAAATTTGTTCAAACAACAGAGAAAGGATTTCTACCGATATAGACATCTACGCCTACTGTCACAATGCCTAAGCTATTCAGACAATAATTTGAGGTTTATTAAGCAAATTCCGTGAAAAATTCTGTGCCTAATTATTTATTATATATACCTAGCATTTTTATTTAATATGACTGAAAGATAATGCATTCATATATGTGATTTTCAAACAGTTTATTTCATTTAAGAGAAAATTAAGAAAATATATTACCAAATTTATATTTGGGATGAATTTTGATAAATCTAAGAATATACCTCCATTTTTATAAAAAAATTATAAAAGAAGTGAATATGAAAAGTATTGTAAAAAAAAAAGCAGAATTTCATAAATTGCTCTTATTTATATCTCAATAAAATATTTTTGAAAATAATGTTTAACAAAGGAAAATTTATTTATATATGTTGATAATTTTCTTTTTATATTTGAGAAAATAGTTGTTTATCTATTGATTACATGTAATTAAACGTAATATAAATTATTCGATTAAATTTTTCATAGACATCCATTTAAACCTAATGTTCTTAGACTATTATTGTTTAAATAAAAATATACTCTATAATTAAAAAAAAAAATAACGCACCAAGAAGGAGTTGTCTGATGGAGACAAGAAATAGCGGATAGAAAAATTATATACAGAATAGAAAATGATTAAAATTTCTGAAAAATTGAATGATTTATTTCAGAGTTACATAGTTACAAAGTAAGAGCTCAATAAGTTGTTGACAAACCTCTAGACTAGATGCAAGCTGCCACATGACGTGGCATAGAGTGATAAAGTTCCCTGACGGTCTCCTGCAGTATTTCTTGCCACATTTGCTCCAATTGTCGGGTTAGGTCATCAACATTCTCTGGCAGATGCAGTCACCTTCCCATCATATCCCAAACATGCTCGAATGGAGAGAGATCTGGCTGGTCAAGGAGGTGTTTGACAAGCTGTAAGACCGTTCACAGTAACACGTGCCGCATGTGGTCTAGCATTATCTTGCTGAAAAATAAGGCCATGGTACTGCAAAAGGAACGGTAACAAAACTGGTCTCAGAATGTCGTCAACATACCGCTGTGCTGTAAGTGTGTCTCTAATGACGACCAGCGGGGTTCAGCTATCAAGGGAAATGTCACCTCAGACCCTAACTCCTGGTCGAGAGCCTGTGTGGCGTGCAATAGTGAAAGCAGTATTGGCACACTGTCCTGGGCATCTCTAGATACGTTTTAGATTATCGCAGGACACAGTTGGAAGCGGGATTCGTCGTTAAACACTATACGTCCCCAATCAGAATTATTCCAACCTGATAGAGCTAAGAACCACTGTAATCTGGCTCGACAGTCTGCAGGCGTGAGTGGCAGGGAGCGTAGAGGTCGGTACGAACGTAGATTTCGCTCTATCAACCGCCTCTGAATGGTGATGGTGGACACTCGTGTGCGGATCGCACGTCTGATGGTAAATAACTATGAATTAGGTGCTGTGACACTCTGTCCTCCCGATCTGCAGAGGCCTTAAGTCGACCACTACCATCATGATGCTGAAATCTGCCACCTATTCTTGCCTATATCTTCTAATCGCCACATCACTTCGACCGATGTGACGAGTGATTCTCCGATTTGCCCAACCTGCCTCTTTCAATTCAATGATACGACCTCTTTCAAACTCAGACAGTTGCTCGTAATGAGCTCGAATCTTGCGAAGAGGCATTTTTTCAGTCGTTGAAAAGTATCCTAAATTGCAATGCAACAGAAAATTTCACCATCAGATCGAGAATCACTTCTTATATACACCTGCTGAGCTGTAACTCCCGCAATTCGTTCATTTTGCACCAAATTTTAATCATTTGTGTGTTTGGTCCAAATGTCTTTGCATGCGAATATCATTACAATCGGGCAACTCCTTCTTAGTGAGTCGGGTTTTTTTGTTATAGAGTGTAAATAATTAATAGTTTTTATAAGCTTTACTTCAAAATTCCGTTAAAAATGTAAGATACTGCGCTTTTCCTTAAAAATTGTTTGAAATAAGCATTATATTCCGTAATAATATAAAGATTTGTTAAAAATATTTAATTAAAAAGTTTTTTAAAAATTTAATAATCCCTAATATGTACGAATATTAACGCCTTTTATATTTCTGCTACAATAAATTGATTTTAATTTCCCAACAATTTTGATACTAATTTTTCACAAAAAATGCAACATATATAAGTAAATAAAGGCGTCACATTTAATAAATAATGGAAACAATACATCTACTTCAATTCTTCTTTCTCATAAAATAAATACATACATGAAGCAGCTAATTAATTCGTTGAGGTACTTATTCAGTACTTCTTTGTTAATTTAAAGTAAGTTTCTTCCCTAACAAAATCATAAAAAATACTGCAATATATTCTAAAAATAGAAATTTTAAAAAAATAAGAATAAATATTTTATTCGAGATAGAAAATAATATCAACTGTAAATGGAACAAACGCATATGGAACAAAACATACACCCACATTTCAATTTTCAACCAGATTCAATTTTAAAAGATTTTTTATGTTCTTAGAAAATGGCTGCAATTGCGTGTTATATTTCTCCTCTCCAGTTTCTTTGTGTCTTTTGATAAGATTAGATTGAATCCCAAAAATAAATTTAAGAAATGCAGTGTAAAAATAAATTAACGATTTTTTGCTTCACTTAGATGCTAGGTCCAATTTTTTTTTTCACATACGCTAAGCAAAAGCATACATTTATGCTCAGGTTTTAAAATTGGACAATTCTTTTATCTACAGATTTATATTAACTTCATATTTATTTTTAAATTTAAAATAATAGTTATTTAACGAAGTACTTTAAAATAAAATTCATTTCAAAAGGATTTTAAAACTTTCTTTTTGATAATTGTATGTTAGAAATCCATTTTCCAGATAGCTAAGATTCTTTGTTTTTCGACAAGATTAATAAAGGCTAATGGTTTTTTGTCAGCAAAAAATATAAACTATAAGGGGTTGAATTAAAATAGGATAGTTTTAAATAATTTTTACCTTAATTTTTAGCCCACACTTTTTTCAGTTATGAAATTCAGTAAAGAAAAAAAACTCCATTAAATCTAAAAATAAGATTCCCGTTAAAATGAACACTCTCTTACTTTTAATTTATGACTTTAATTTCAATTTTCTTCTTATGTCCTCTTCATATTCTTTTGTTTAAAAATAATTTATTCATGTTTATTGTTTCTTAATAAATGTAAATTTGTTTCTTACATTCTCAAATATTTTGTTGTATTAAATTATTTTAAATTCAGTAGAGGTTTGAGTATTTTCGAAGATTAAGCGTAACTGTTCTTAAAAGTAACTTTGTCTTTTGTTTTGATTACAAAGACATTTCGGAGGGGGGGACAAATTTTTGCGATTTATTTTAGACACATTAAGCACGTAAATTAAAGTAATTACATTTACTTGTCTTAACGTTATTATGTAGTTTAAAGCCGTATTCTCAGTAGAAAGACAATGAATTCAAATCGCAATTTTATTTTCATTTATGAATGATAGTACTTGATAAATGTATCTGAATCTAAAATCCTTCATAGTTATTAAAAAAAGAATACTAGCTCACTACCACACGCACATAT
The DNA here is from genome assembly GCA_019974015.1 of Nephila pilipes. Lineage (NCBI taxonomy): Eukaryota > Metazoa > Arthropoda > Arachnida > Araneae > Nephilidae > Nephila > Nephila pilipes. The sequence goes on along the minus strand of BMAW01000572.1, from coordinate 376,286 downwards.
GCTTAACATTTAGACTAATTGACTGATAATTAGTATTGCAATAAAAAGCGACACAAGAGCAAATGTAAATGACTTTATAATTCTAAACCTCGGTCAACGGACGAGAAGTGCACCTGAACTTGTAACTTGCTCTCCCAACTTCCACATCACATCATCGAGAGTACTTTGAGCATCTATAGATTAGAAGTGCATTATTTCCGCTATAAGATAGGTTTTTAGAGGAATCAGGCTGGACCAAGGACTGGACCCAATCACTGCGACCATAATTACTACTCAGGCCACATAACATATACAGAAGTTATTTTTTTAATCCGGAACTTCAAATAATCCAAATTTATCTAGATGATACAATTTTCATATGTATAACAAAAGTTTATGCTTAATTAACTGTATATTTTAATTCAATTGTAGTCCTTATTAATTGCTTTTATTAACATTGCTGTGGAGCTAAGCAAAAATTATTGGTAACGTGCCTCTTACTATTTAGAACCACGTTCAGGAAGAGGAACCACCAGTTTTGAATTGTTATTTCACACTCTGCACAATGTAATTTTGCTGACCCCCAGTTCCGTTTAGCTTAGATCACCCTCCATTATTCCGCACCAGAGGTCTTAGAATCAGTAATCGAACCATTCTGTATTGGAACATTGCTTATCAAAATCTTCGTGTCTGTACTACCACGACACAGAACACAAGTGTAGAATAACATATTAAGTCATTGTTTTAAAACAAAATGCTGAAACACTGAGACTGATTACTCAATATCGACAATATATAACGAATAATATAGAATTCTTTTAAGGTAATGTTGTTTTAACCGTACGTTTAATTGAATTCGTTAGAAAAAATTATTCCTTCCAGTAACAAAATGCGTAAAAAAAATCTTCGAGTAATGGAAAACAGATTGAAAAAAGTAATTTAAAGACAGTCCTATTTTGAAGTAAAAAACGAAAAATGAAAAAAAAAAAAAAAATCAAAAACAGATTTTTTTTTTTTCGTGGAGTGGAAGGTAATACGATTAATTTGTTCGTGTGAGAATATCTGATGAAAAAAATTGCCAAAAGAGCTCAAGTAGGAAAAACGTTGGTAATATACCACTTGTAACAACTTTTCTTTCGCCTAATTTATTAAAATAGCAGTAGTGGTGCCAGAAAACTAATTAAGGTTAGACTTAATTAATAAGAAGGGATAATCTCTCTCGATGGACAAGAGTTCTTTTTTTTATTTTCCATTTATTTCTTCGTGTAGATCACAAAAATAACGTAACACATAAACTATAATCCCGAACACATAAAACCTTACAAAGACGCTCTCATCTGTATAAAGAAAGAATGAAACATCTCAAAAAGTTATTTACGCATTTTTAATATGAGACCATATTTGGATTTAATGATCTTATATCTGTAATGAATATATTTTTTAAAAATAAAATTGCATTACAGAGTAATTTATGTTGAAGTTAATTTTTTTGTTAAAAATTTACTCATATCTCTGGAGATCAAAGATTTATTCCTTCTTCTAAAAGTATTATATAATTTGTCATATAAAGTAGAACCATATTACGAGTGTAAATAGCTTAAAAGTTATAGTTTTTTATTTCAATAACTATTGATGTTTAGCAACAAGAAGCTTCTTTTGAAAGCAAGTCTTCTGCAGTTTTTATTTAAGAAAAATTACTTTTGCCTTATCATTAACGTAATGTTTTAGAATAAACTGGAACCCTTTTGACTGTCGGTATGAAGATGATTATTTATCCACATGATACGTTGATAAAAAGACACCTCCAAATAAATAGCTGGGCTGATTAAATAGAATTAGTAAGAAATGTTCCAGACTCTGCTGTTCCTGGGTTTGACCGATAACGTATTGGAATAGATTTATTTTTAGAAGAACATTAGGGACATTGCAAAGTACAATAAAATGTTTTTTAAATATGGAAATATAGGCAGTAAAGTAATGACACTTTTAGCATGAACACTCGGAAGTTCTGATCAAAAATATTAAATATCATCTATTAAAATCAATAATTCTGTTGTTAATAAGTATACTGGTTAAGGATTTTATTCTTGGTAGTCGGTCGCAATGAATATTTTGTGAAATTTTGCATAATTCCAATAATTAAAGAACAGTTTTTTTAACATTTTTGCATATATATATATATATTGTTAAAAACAAGTAATGTAAAAAAAAAAAAATTCCAGCAATCACATGCTTCATCGCTGGCGGTATTTATTCCTAAATTTATATCCTGCCAAATATATTATATAAGAGAATTTTTTTTTCTCCCGTATAAAACTATAATTAATTTTTTGAAAATCAAATAAAAATATTATATGCTTCGACCCAAAGGAATGAAGATTCTACTCCGACGCTCTACCAACTTTGCCATTGCAAGACAAATAACATAATAGAAGCATTAGCTTGTTTCTTAATTCATTCGGTAAATTAAATGGTTGGAATGCAGTTTATCCCAACCAGCCTTGGCAACAGGAATTATTTGGTGGTATTTTGCAAATGTGGCTACCCTTTTCCGCTTCGCAGATTTAACGTTCAGGCAAGAAAAATCGCCAAATTTGGCAATTTTTGAAATCGCGCCAAGTGGTTGGGCTAAACTGCATTTTCATCAATTAAATTTAATTAATGAATTAATGTTTGAAAAAACTGTATTTACATCAAGTGTCATTCACTACAAGTTTTAAAAAAATGTATTTGAACTTGAGTGAATGAATAAAAAGTATTTTGTTAACGATTGAAAATTTAAACAAGATATATAAATATATATAGGCAGAATGTAAGCTAATAGTAGAATTTAATGAGTACAAATATATTTCTAAATTTGAAACATTTATTTCCTAAGTTTAAAATGTTTCTTATGAAAATACATTTGTTGACATATCATTAACTTTCCAATATTTTTGATAACTTAAACACTTATTACAAATAAAGTTCATTAATTCTTGAATTTAGAAGTTCATTAATTCTTGAATATTAATTCTTGAATTTCTACAATATTTGATATCAAGATTATTCACATTAAAAATCTGCACATAATTCTGGAAAGTCATTATTAAGCGAATTTGTGATAGTGATCATTCAGAAATTATAAAATGATTTCACTATTCGTATTTCACGATCACTACTTGTTATTCAGTATTTATTTGCATAAACATCACACGCATATATAGATGTATAAATATTGAATATCCTGAATAACTATAAAAATACAGTTGATAAGAATTGCTGTAATTATATTAGAATTCTGTCTAGCATAAATGTCAAAAGATGTAACTTAGCGTTTTAGAGAGGGAGATCAATGTTTCAAATTTTCATTTCAAATAAAGTTGTCTTTACTTAAGTCTTGAACATTATGTAATATAAAATGTATCAAGCTTTAAATTGTGAGTGTCTTTAAAAAATATTTCATGTTTTTACTTTATATACTACTGCTTAAATTTCAGATTCAATTTTGGCTCATTGTAATATTTATTTGCCCCACAATGTTTTAGATTAGATTTCTCGATGAATTAAAATTTACTAAATCAGCACTTTTCCAAATATGACAATATTTGTGAAACTTTGGTTTTTAGTAATACAGAAAAAAGAAATATAATAGTTTCCTTGCAGGTGAATGCCTAAATGTTACCATACAATTCATATGATAATGGCAAAGTTTAATCTATAGAATACCAAAATTGGACAGCAATGTATGAAATGATTAATATTTCACACATTCTATAAAATTCTATAGGATATCAAATAGAAAACCAGCAATGAATCAAATCTTTCTCTGAATTGTTTCGAACATCATGTGGAGAGGTATGTGACTTTTAATCCTTTACTCAGGCTCAGAATTTAAATTTTGTGCTTTGTTCGAGAGTGTCAAAATAAGCGATTTTATTTAAACCTGTTCAACAAAAATTTTATTTTATTATGTGCTATATAAAAATGGAAGAACAAGATATATTGTTGTGAGTAATCACAGCAGTAGACATTCAACTGCGATTCCAAGGTGAACGGTCTAAGCTTCGAGTTAATGCTGCAAGAAGCAGTTTGTTTTTAATCGGAACTATGTACCAGAAGTTAATAAATGATTTAAATATGCCAAATGACCAGTAAGAAGAAAATATGCTACTATTGCTTGCAGAATTACTATGATGTGATGTTAGTGGAAAACAAAAGTAAACTCCTTTATCGTGTTGAAGGTGTCAGTACTATACAATATTACGTCAGAGAGACTGAGTTACTTCACGTACTGAATGAAACTCGTTTGACTATGGGACACAAAGGACATGATATAATGTTGAAAGAAATTTCAGTTGAATGCAAGAACTTTATACATCACGATACTGAACTGTATCCAATTTTGCGAACCCTGCAAGAAAGGGCGTTAAAATTTACAAATTTATAAGCAAATACAGATTTATTATAGTATACCAAGATAACCACACAAAATTTGTGATTCTTAATGCTTTGGGTACAAAATAGCCTAAAACCTAACGGACATATTCTCGTTACTTGGAAAACCATCTATATTACAATCTAAAAATGGTAGAGAATTCACCAATAATATGATCAACAGTTTGAAGAATGCTTTTTCTCCAGCACTGAATGTCATCTACGGACATTCTCGCCATTCACAAAAACAGGGTAGTATCGAAACGACCAACCAATAAATAGAAAATATGCTCCGTACTTGGATGCAGGAAGACAAATCTGACATGCGGAATGAAGGACTGCGGTTCGGATAATTTATGAAGAAATAGAGCTTATGATTCTTGAATCAAAACCGACATACGAAGTCTTTTTGGCTGCAAACCTAAAGTAGTCTCACAATTCTACATCAAGATGTCTGAAAATACATAAATAGAGGAGATCTAAATAAAATAATTGAAAGCGTTCAAGCGATGCACAAAGCTGGAACAAATCAGCTTATGTAAACAAAGATGACTGTCAAAAAAATTGGGTACGATTATAGTCAATGGTGGATTAAACCAACATGATCATAACATACTTACCAAAAAACTTCCGTTCCTGCTGCTAGTGAGTGTTTCAGAGAAACTAGAGAGCGATGCACACTCATGCACAAAGTGTCGGCAAAAATGTACGACTTCCGTGGCTGTAATAATAAAGATGATGAATTGGATATTTTGTGCAGTTTTTTCCAAAAGTTAAAATGCTATCGAATATTAAATTACATTTAAAAGCAATCTGGAAATATAAGATAAAAATTAAAATGAATTCAAAAAAAAAAATTTCCTCTGCTTCTTTGGGAACTACTTTGCGAGTTCTTATTTCTGACGTCGACAAGGGTCGAGGTGATTCGAGCAATATTTTGGCGGTTGTAATAAATATGACAGCGAACGGTTTCTACCGACTTGGAACTTTTGAGAGAATTTTAAAACAAGTATTTTCAAGATCATAATTCACTTAAGGCCCTAAGAATTTGCTTAGAATCAAAGGTAATCCTGACCACGAAATTCTTCTCCGGTCAATACCTCAGACAATTGGAAGCGGTCAATTATTTTTCTTTCGTATTTTGTGCAAAAGATAAATAATTGACAATTATTTATCTATTTGTTAGCAATCTTTCACTATCTTTTTTTTAATAACATTTGTATTCTTGAAGGATGAACGATTTTCAAATAATAGCCTTATCATGACATTTTTTGATACTTTGAATAAATAGCATTTGTCATTCTATATAATATCTAGATATTATATACAATATCTCGGAGTATTTAATAATTCTTCTTCCCGGACATTCTTTTAAATACTTAGTTATTCTGTAGAATGACGGCCCTTCGTATATTGCCCGCAAAAATAAAACATTATATTTTACTTCCAACCAAAAGCAAGAATAAAGAAATGTATATTATTTTGCTATTAATAATCAATATATTTAAGAAATCATATTGATTTCAAATCCCCTATTTTTTAATTATTTGAGATATAAAGTACACAAATTTATTATTTATTAATATTATAAGATAATCCTATTATTAAAAATATGATAAAACATAATTATTTTATTTCTTCCTTTATTCATTAAGAGACACCCAGGATTGACAAGTAATATATCAGCATTACTCTCTAAGCACATTTAAGAATATTCCTTAATAAATACATTCGCCATATCCACTGGTAACTACCGTGTCAGACCTTAATTGCCGTGATATTTTCTAACCTGAAGCTACGCCGTCACTTTTTCCCTCTTCATTGATAACATTAGTATCTCCAAGATAAACACGGTACTCTTAAGAAGCAATGTCCGCCGTTATCTGTAGGGAGTTCACAGAATAAAGACAAAAAATCATGAAGAGCGAGAAGAATGAGAAAAGGGCTATTTCTTCCTCATCAAGGGTAGAAACACTTATGGACACCTATACTTAGTTTTCTCCTTTGGGAGGAATTAATCATGTATTTGGGGTTGGCTGTTGAAATGTTGGGAAAATTATTTATATATTTTTTCGCTGAAATTATTCTTGTAGTAAATCGTAGTAAATTATAAACATTATTATATGTACAATATTTTCATTTCTTTCCTTAAAGCCAAGTTAGATCATCTTGAATGAAGAATGGTAGTAAAAAATCTTGATCAACATATTTTTAATCACTTTTCACAACTATCTCAATGCATTAAGAGTACAATTTTCCGAAATAAACATTTGAATTTAAGTAAAATTTCAATTTTTTTTTAAAAAAAACCGTTATAACTATTATGATACGTAAATTTTTAAATCAAATCTTAAAGATCTATATGTATAATTGACACTACGGTTCCTTTTTGCAAAATTCCATAAAAGAGATAGTGATTATCCTCGCTTCCTTGGAAATATATGCATTCAAATATCAATTCATTATTATTATATGAGAGAAGAATAGAGTGATTTATATACATATTAATGAGATAATTTTAAGACTCTTAAGAAATAAGTAGAATACAAAAGATCATATCTATAATCTAATTTTTAAAAATTATGAATTAACGTTTATGAGATGTGTTTATAATTTTTATAAATATGATGAGTAAATTTCTATGCATTTAAAAGTATGTAAAACAAACTTCTTTATTCAATATGTTTGAGTTGATTATTTTTATGAGGAATAATATATATATAGTATTGCAAATTTTATGATATTACTTTAAAATTTAATTCAAATAAATTACGCTACAATATTTGAAATAACTAGAGTGTAAAATATGTAAAATGATTGATAATTAACAAGTTAATTTTATAATTCCATTTAATATTCTGTAAAACTTATGATTGTGTTTACATGCATAAGTATAAAATGTGTGAATATAAATATGTGTGTGTTGGACAAACAAGTAATAAAACTAATATTCGTATTAATCAACATAGGCATTATACTAAAAATTTCAAGAATATAAGAAATTGCAATAAAATTGAAATCAGACACTTTAATAGCAATAATTTTAAAAATGTAGAGTTAACTATTTTTGAGATAGTGTTTAGCACTAAAAAAAGGTTGAGGTTTGAAAATTATTATATCTGGACTTATACTTTTTCGGTCTTAATACTTTAGTTTTTAATAAAAATATTATGCAAATATTTATACAAAATAACAAAGAATACTTTTATAGAAATCAATGTTATATGAATCTCAATAATTCTGATAAATTCAATGAGAAAAGAGAGCATAAGGATAGAAATAAAAAAAAAAAAAAACTTTTTGGATTTAAAAAAACTATTAAAGAAAAAAAATTATATCTTAAACGATAAATTTGAAAACCACTTCAATATTAAAATTATTAAAGGTTTTTTAGTATGAAGAAGGGAGAAAATTAAAATTCTAAAGGATTTTATTACTAATGTATTTAATATAATAGATAGTCTTTGTTTTTGTGTTATTAGATCTATATAATTATCTGGTTAATAAATATAAAATTGATACTTGTAATAACACTAATCAGAATGTAAAATATTGTTCTATCAGACTCATGAGTGAACCTTATTATAAAATAAATTTTAACAATATTTTAATAAGTATAAAGACTTACTTCCTATTAATGAAGATTAAAAAGCTTTCAAATATGATAAAAATACTGGACGTAATTATTGCATATAGTAATATTATAATAATATAATACATCACCATTAAATAATTATAATTAATATAATTATATATGTCATATGACTATAGCAGTTGTAAAGATTTACAGTGGTATAGTGTATGTAATTGTAAAGAATATATAAAGATTTTTTTCAAGGAAGAATACCAACATATGATTACAGGTATTATAAATATTATTAAGGATAAGAATTTCAGAGAAATTATGAATAAAGATACATGTTTTAAAATTACTACTTCTAATATTAATAATTGTGATAAAGAAAAATTAATGAGAATATTGATAATTTCTTAACATTATTAGCAATTAAGTATATTCTTCAAAGGTTCAAAATAGAATATATTGTGGACTGCGAGATCAATGGAAAATCAGTTCTAATTCTGGTATATAAAAAGTGGTCTACATAATATATAAAAGGTGGATACATGCATTTTGATGAAACACAAAGTCCAAAATATTGTCGAACCTAGTTAATCTTAATTATCAATTGGAATAGTATGGACAAATAATTTTTCAGTGTCACAAGCAAAAGTATTTGCGTATTTCTAGAATCCAAAGTAATAAAAAAAATTCTGAAACATCGCATTGCAATTGATCCCCGACAAGGGAAATTGATTATATATATACCTGAATCTTAAAAAGGTGTTGGAACTTAAGAAAAGTTGCGTTTTTTGATATTAAGTGGAAAAGTAAAGCAATTCACATATTCCAATAGTTGAAAAAAAGTGTTTATGAAAGAAATAATTACACTGGCGCTATTGCTACTTCTAAAGACAGTTGCGTTATTGATTAAATTGTGTTTCGAATGCATAGTTATGTTTATTCTTGCAATAAAAATGACTTTCTAAATTTTTAGTATTTTTTGGAATCTTATCAAATATGCACATAACTTATTATTATTTAAATTTTTAGAAAGAGAAATTTCTTAAAATTTAATTAAAATGGAAGATTAAGAATGTGTTTTTAAAGTCATTTTGTTTCTATGAAATAAGAAAATGCTATCGTCATACTTGAACAACGAATTAATCCGCGCAAGTAGAATTAAAACAGGGATTTTGACCATTAGAGAGCTTTTCACTTTCAAGATATCTTTCGTTATCAATAATGCGGTGTAAATTTTAAAGCGCATCATAGCTATAACTGTAATAATCCAATTTAACCCATAACCAACCTCTAATTCACATAATATTAATAAATAACAACTTTTGTGATCCCTCACTGATTTGAAAAGAAAACCAACATAAATATAATAGTTCCATAACGATATGATATACACATTTCACGTAGTAAAATGTATTTCCTTCACAGTTTTAACACATTAATCAAACGATGCAACATGCATCCAAAAAAATACAAGAAATTTAAAAACAATGACAATGTAATTCCTTAAATTTATTTATATTCAGCAACATTAAATGGACAAAGAGTTCAGAATAGTATATATATATATATATGTGTGTGTGTGTGTGTGTGTGTGTGACGAAAATTTAGGACATTTTTATTAGAATTCTTAAAATACAAGGCTTTATTCTCTATCGTGGCCCTGGTTTTTTACTTTTGTTTGGGTATAAGGAAGAACTTCCCTTTTTTTAGGAATTCCAAGTTGTATAACGCATCGGAATTTAAGAAGTGAACGTGCGAAAAATTTGTCTGTCCTGGCTTCTGAAATATAAAAATTAGCACTGTATTCAAGCGCACCACCACGCTCCTTACATGCAGAAGTTTCGAGAGGTACCAATTCTCGGATATGTGTTGATCCAAACAGTAAAGACCACTAAAGAATAAGTTTGATAGTTGTTGCTTGTTATCTCAACCCTGACTACGAAATAACTTAAGCACGTTTGATGTATCTCATTATTATAACACAAATATATTAACTTCATGTAATACAAAATATATGAATTTCAAGGATAAATGCGTTAACTTTTCTGACTAATCCATGTAATGAAAATATATTTCACCTCTCTTAATAAATAAGTATACTCCTAATACAAAGTGAAATTTCATATACATCAAATGTTTGAAGAAAATTAAGAAATTTTAACATTATCATGATTGCTCACCGAGTAACTAATCAAATGAAAAAGAAATCATTTTATTGCACATTTTTGCTCATCTCAAATACTCAAGAAATAGTGAGGAACATTATTAAGTTATGGACATGCTCATCAATAAAAATCATATAGCAAATATTAAATTTGCTAAAAATAACTTAAACGTTTATCTTAAATACACAAGTACATCAATTACCTGTATAGCAAACCAATGTCATAATTATACCTTTTGTGAAAATTATTTCTTTTTTTTTTATTCTTTAAATAGAACCCAAAGGTGAAACCTATTATATTAACGTTATACTAAATACATCCTAAAATATTCTTGTTGAATAAATACAGTCATCGTATCCATTGCTAACTACCGTGTCAGACCTTAATTGCCTCGGTATCTTCCATCCTGAAGCTGTACCGATACTTTTTTTTTCTTTCCTTAAAGCATTAGTGTCCTTAAGATAAACACGGAGCTGTTAAGAAGCAATGTCCGTCGTTATCCATAGGGAGTTACATCAAATAAAGACAAAAATAATGAACAGAGAGAGAAGTGAGAAACGGTCTTTTTTCCCTTTTTAGCGTAGGATATCCCTATAGACACATTTCCTTCGGTCTTCTCCTTAGGGGTGGTTGCTAAAATGACGGGAATTATTTATTTCCCTGAGTTTATTCGTATGGTAAATTGAAGGTAGTTATTTATAAATATTTTGGCAATTTGCCTTTGAAGAAAAATGCCAACTTTATACGTAAAATTTTTTATTAAATATATTTATCATGGCCTCTTATATCTAACGAGCTACAAAGAAATGTGATATAAAAATATTTTTCATTTCATTAGTTCTAAGATAACAAATTTACAAAATTAATTTTTAAAAAGATTTCTTAGAAGATTTGATGTTGTATACAGTAATATATATATATATATATATATATATATATATAATCATTGCTCCAATTCTTAATCATCTGTTGTTCATTGAAGCCTTCCATACATTTTTTATTCTTTTCTAAAGAAGGATTTTATCCATCCTTGATTGCTCAGAAATATGCATTAAATATAAAATGAAATTTCATACTGAACTTTTTTTCTGATTTATTAATTATAATTCTTTACAGTTCTTTGAAAAATTAGAATTCAACAGATAATTGCTTTAATTTGATTTTTAAATATTATAACTTAATAAACTGTTTTGAATTTTCAAATACTTGTTGTTCTTTTTCCTCAAAATTGCGGAGCAATTAATTTTTCCAAGAGCTAAAACTATAATAAATTAATGAAACATAAAAATTTATGTGATTCGTTCTTAGTTCCAGTTAAAATATTTATTAATCTCTGACTTCTGGGAAATATATAACAAAATGTTGAAGTTGTTTTGAAGTTACATCAATTAATAAAAATAACAAATTTCTATAATTATTAAAAAAATGAATATATTTATAACCTTAACATTTTAAAGATATCTTAATCTTATTTCAAAGAAATTTTAAAGTTACGATTTTACAGTTCTTGCAAAACATTTATAAAATGCTAAACATAAAAAGAAATTATATTTTGTGTAGGCAGTTACTTCAACAATTTTTAGGCATTTGTCTACATCATTTCTTCACATTCATACCATTATATTTTTCCCATTTAACAATTTTCACTAAAAGCTTCCTAGATGAAATGTTCAGAAAAAAAAAAAAGATTTATGAGCATTAGAACCTAGATTTAGATATAATTCATGAATACAAACTACAAAACCACATGGCGTTTTAAGAGGACACGGGATACATATGTTAAAATTTATACTTTTTTTTTCTATATCTATAAAACTCAGTATAAATAATGTTTAATGTGCATTTAAATTATACGAATATTTTGGGAAAATATAAATAATTTTATTACGTTTGCCACATTTTCGGTTAAGTTTGATATATTCTTTAAGATTGAAAATTCAAAATGGAGTTCTTATAAAGTTTTTACTAAAATTATATTTAAACACTTAAAGAAAAATTTAACACAAGGAATTTTGAATTGAATCACTAACAGAGGGATATGTAGGGTATATTATAAAATTACAATATTTGTTTTTTTTTTTTTTTTTTAAAAAAAAATTGATTAAAATCATATTTCACCGTAAGAATTTTAAATGAATAATTGAAATAAATCAAGATTATTATGTATATTTTTACTACACATTAATAATTGTAATTGTAAAAATTGCAGCTTTTATTTTAAATTGCAAGGATCATTTTGAATGTAAAACATATCATTTTGAGAAAGATGCATGTAATCAAAACCGAGAGTTATTGAAATGTGTTAAGCTCTTTCACATAGAAAAAGGCTTTAGATGACTGAAAAACAGTCTAATTTGAATATTTTTATCGGTATTAAGTAAAACTACCTATAAAATATTTTTATAATTAAAACTCCCCCCCCCCTTAGTTTTTTTAATGTTTACATTTTCTTTGCTATGTCCTGAAACTAATTTTGTGATTTTTAAAGTAAAATTAATTATTAAACTGTTCCTTTACATTCAGGAAATTTAATACAGCTTGATCAAAACTTACATTACGTAAAGATGTAATACCCATAGAAACCTTTGTCAAATTTTGATCAATACAAGGATTTCCTCCCATGATGTATTTAATTTTTAAATGAACCTTTATGAGGAAAATTTCAAAATCCAATACTTGATGCTTTTGCTGATGGCTATTCTCTTAACTATGTTTTTGACAGCTGCCACAACCATCAGGTTAAAGATCAGGGGCAATGGAGAGAGCCAGGAGTTGAGTTTTGATTTCAGAGTTGCTTCATTAAACAGGGTACAGTAAGTTTTGCCTGATTCTCATTAACCACTTGGATGGACAATTACTCACAGAACACCGATTTTATACTCAACTAATGTCTCATCTACCAATTTTGTATCCATTAAATTTTTTTTATTAATAAGTCTTAACTTCCTTTAATGACGGAATTGATCAGATTATGAAAAAGTTCAAATTTTGCAAGATAACAAGAAAAAACAGAATTAGACCATTTTTACTTAAGTAATCGTAGTTTTTGTCTCGTATAATCTAAACGACATACCTATGACATGAAAATTAGTAGCAAAAATGCATTAACATGCCTGAATAAATGCTGTCGTGGAAGAAATATATATATATATATATTTTAAAAACGTTAATTGGTGAAACTAAAGAAAATAATCTGAATTTTTCTAATAAAATGAAAAGAAATAAAAACAAGAAATTAATGAAATATTTTCATTTTGGAACGATAATTTGCTTTCAAATTCTAATAAATTTACCTTTATTCAATTCATTGATAAGATAAGGAAAAATCTTCTTTTAGAAAAATTTAGTTAACCCAAATAAAATTCTAATTTTAAAATAAATTTCAGCCTAGAATCTTAATATATTCCATAAAAAACAATCAAAAACAGAATTTACTTTTTTGAAAGTAGTTTTACCTTTCGATTTTTACCTGTTTTATTCACAATAGAGGATTTTTTTTTTTTTTTTTTTTTTTTCATTTTAGAGGTAAAGTTGACAGAACTAATATTTATTTAACATAAAACCACAAACATATCTCATGCAATAACACGTAAATCCAAATATAATGAATTCTAATGGCAACACTCAGCCATTGCCACACAATTTCTATAAATATAGAAATAATACAATAAACATGAATGTGAACCTTATATTTATGTGACAAGTGAGAAATTAATTAAAGTGTTATTGTGTTGTAGATAAGGAGAAAAGAAAAAGTATTTTTTAATCCATTAGGAGGTTGAAATCTAATTTCTTACTAAATATAGTGTTTAAGTGTACTAAACTTGGTGGGTATTATACCATATTCTAAGCTCCTTCTTAAACACAAATAAATCGGTCATTTCAATAACCATAACAATTCTTTCCAAACATACTCTTTTGTTATGAGCGAAATATCTGTCGTAAATTTATTGTTTATAAATAATAAACAAATTATTAACTTATTAACTATTTATAAACTTTATAATCTAAACACTATATTCAGCCCAAAAAAGTCCATATCAATTTGCGTGCTTGCGTATTTCACTGTTTTTATGGATTACAGAAAAGTTATAACCGTGTGACTTAGGTGAAGTTTGAAATAACAGATTCAGAATATATAAATTAAATATTTAATATAATATTAATAATCAGATATAGTCATATTTTTATTATCCTCAGATTATTTTAAGTGAGAGTGTATAGTAAAATATTAACAAAATTTTGAAATAATTATAGAAATATGTGATTATATCAAACTTTAAAACTTATTAATACAAGCATTAGATTTTTTTTAAAAAAATCGATCCGAAAGGATATTAAGTTGAAAAGTACATATACACATTCGCATACACAAAGTAACATTGACTGTTATGATAATGCGCTCATTCATTAGGAAAAAAATATTAACAAACAAATCTAAATTTTCAAAACATGTTCAAGGAAATTAATAATATTTCATACTGAATTAGTTTTAATTATTTAAGTCCACTTCATATTTGCACTAGCTTCTTGAGTTAAAAAGATGAGAAGTACCTCAACTATTTGGGCCCATACGGACAAAACATAAATATGATGTAAGATGGCGTAGTATGACATTTTCAGAACTATAGAAAATCTTTCGATGCATCAATATGAGGCCAAAAAACAACACATATAAATCCGGAAGTATGAGTACTATTTAAATTTCATATAAATAGTGAGTTTAGCCTCATTCACAGTACACAGCAGGTTACAGCATTTTAATTACTTCATTTTCCTTTGTCGTCTCATTGCATTATTCTATCCTTCTTTCTATTTATGAAGCGAAAAAGATGGTTTACGTCTTAAGCTCTTTTTACTTAGAATAGTTAGGTCACACTCGTAATGGTTCTGATACATTTAAATTCTACGAGAATGTATGTTTATCGTGCATATCGATAATTATTTCCAAATTGCTTAATTTAAAACTTTTATTTACACAATATACATTTTTTACCACTTCGATCAAGCATTTAACAATTCAAATTTAATCAAAAATGAAAGGTTTTCTTATAAAAATGTTTTTGTTTTTAAGCTTAAACATCAGATGGATTTCGGAATTTTTTATTTTTGGAATTCGCTTTTAAAATTTTTACTAGGTTTAATTACGTAACTATTTTACTTGGTCCAAATGTAAAAATCGTTAATATTTAATTTGATAATTTTTGTTTGGATTTTTACACAATTTTAAATTGTGGTAGGATAAGTATATTTTAGTAAATGTTGAGAGGACAATCAATCAATTAACGAAAGTTGTTAGATTGCTTAAAATATTGTAATATCACACCATATTGTAAGGTATTTTGAAAATTATATTTGCTTGTTGGAGGTAAAAGTTGTAACGCTTGAAGTTAAATTTTCTTAGGAATCGCAAGAATATTTAACCTATGGTCACATCGAACCAGATTACCAACCTTTTCCGATATCGTCATTCGTTTTTGACGAGGAAGGGAGACAGGGACATGAATCAAATTCAAAGTCTTCTCGTTCAACTTGAAAACACTTAAACCACTGAAACACGCTTACACTCGATAAACATTCACCGCCATACATTTCTTTTAATAAATTTTAAGTTTCAGTAGCGGTTTTTCCAAGTTTCATGTGAAATTCCACAACAATTTGCTTCTCTATTAATACATTTATCATTTTTCCGGTGAAGCAAAAAATAATTTTAATGCGAATTAAGGGTAAAGATATACAGATTTGTTAACAGAAGCGATAGGCTCTGCATTAAAAAACGAAGGCCTCATGCTGAATGTTTTTCGGGTGCTGGCGTTTGGCACATGCTCACTTCTTCTATAGCAGTGTCAATCTCTTTATTTAATTTCCACACCTCGTAGTCTGATGAATGATATTCAACCTATTCCAGAGCAATCGGTGAATCAATATAAGAAGGAAGCCTCGAAAAGCGATGGAGCTTTCATGTATAGTTCTAGCTCTGCAAGCAAATGTAGGCAGTATTAAGATTTGTGATTAGCAACTTTGTGCCACAATAATATGAAGTGGATGAATTACTTCCAGTCAAAGAAATTACTCTTCCCCAATGGAACTAGTATGTTCTAGAAGGACAATGCCGAGCACAAATTATTCAGAATTAGACCAAGGAACATGAGGTCTTAATTTCCTCCTGAACTGACCTTCACAAATCCCGGATCTAAGCTCAATCGAAAATACTTGGGATAAACTGGAACAGCTATTACTAAGTGCTTTGATCTCTTCCTGTCATCAATATCTTGGCGAAAACTACTGCAAATCAATAAAAGATAAAGTTATAGAAAATCAATTAAAGCAATGCCATGTCGAGTATGCGCAGTCCTGGTATAGAGTGCCAAAGAAAGTTAAGCGAATTTTAAGGTTTGCAACTCTTTTTGTTTTGACCACGTAGTACACACACACACACACACACACACACACACACACATATATATATATATATATATATATATATATATATATATATGTACGAATGACAATATCGGACTATAAGAATTGAAAAAGAACTCACAGGACAAATTTTAAAAAATAATTTTAACATGCAAAAAGTGTGTACCAAATGATGCCAAAAATTCTTACGCTTGAACAACAAGAAGCTCCCAAAAATTTTGTACTGACACTTTGAATGCCATTGAAAATGACCCAAACATATTGAAAATGATCATAACGTGTGACAAATCATGGGGTTTTACTTATGATTCTGAAACGAAACGCCAATCTATACACGGGAAAAACTCATCTTCACCGTGAGCCAAAAAAGCTTGAAGGAGCAATTCAAAATTCAAAGCAACGATGATTGTTTTTTTTTCGATATTCATAGAATTGTGTGTCTTCACTAGGTTCCTGAAAGTCAAACTATTAATCAACAATATTACCTTTACGTTCTTGCAGAACTTCGTGAAAGAATAAGGAGAAATCGACTCGAATTGTTGAAGGACAAGTCATTCCACATTGTCAGCTAAGAAGTCAGAATATTTAAATATCTCTTCAAAATCAGAAAATAATAAAATTTCTCGTTTAATATAAGTGATAAAAGATGCCTTTTCTCCTTCGTGATTAAAAAAGTTCCCTTATTTTGGAGCTTTTTTAGAAAACTAATTCATAATCAAATATTGCTTAGTATCCAAATTGTGTCTAAAACACGGTGGTCGAACCCACTCTTTCATAGAGGGCATTTCATTTCTATTTGTACTGATTTATTAGAGATCTTCAAGATTCGAGAGTGTCCATATATGTATGTTTTTTCTGTAAATTGTTTTGTTAATTAAATTAGTTGTAGATTAGTTACGACTATTTGACTGCCATGTAGAATTAGCAAACACACGACACTGAACTACCAACACCATTATTGACGGCACGAAACACACGGGATATTCACGCTATCCTGGATAAGATTCAAAAACTGTGTTTGGATGCATAATTCCCTGTAAATTTTTCCATGTTTTAGGTAACTCCATAGCCAGAAATCGAAAGGCTTTAAGGCAGGTGATCGTAGTAGCTAGGCTGTTGAGGGAATGGCGACTAATAATTCTGCCAATTCTGAGATGCATTTTCAGCAGCTGCTTTAATGGATTTGAAATGTGTGGATGAGGGCCATCTTGCATAAAAATTGTGGTATCTACACATCTTTTCTGTTGCCGTGCTGGAATGAACTGATTGACCAAAAGAGATTCATAACGTGTCCTATTGACTGCACAAGTGAAAGGACCAGAAGGACCAATCACCTCAAAAAACAAAGGGCCTACAATAAACTAGTACCATACAATGAACTTTTAAGAATGAAAAAGAAAGGTTTAATTTGGAAAGGACCCTCTCTTGCTCATATTCTGCAATTTTGAGTATTGACAGTAACTTTGAGATGAAAATAAACTTCTGTTAATAAAATGTTCAATGATCTTGCATTGTATACTTTCATTCGAGAAAGAAATTTCAGGGTCAAAGCTTCTAATTTCGAAAAGTCAGCAGGAAACAACTCTTGAATATGCGTTATTTTGAATGGATAGCATTGAATAATGTTTTGTAAATTTTAACGAACCATGTTGTCAGGTATATCTAAGATTCCGGCTATTCCCCGTGTACTGGGCATTCCTACACCTCTGCTTAACGCTTCATCGAATGCTCTAGCCACATCCTCTCATGATGAAGTAATTGCTTTTCTCCATCTGTAACATTTCAAGACAAATGAGACTATCTTTTCGAATTTATCAATCACTTTCTTCAGACCGAATGCAATCATCAGATCAAGGTGCTTAATAAACTCTTTAATGTCCGTGCAATCGCCAAGCAACCACCGTTCTAGTAAAAAAGCTTCACAAGCAGAGTCCGATTCTTCATTGATAGTGTCACGACTTCCTTCAGAGATTGAAAATAACAGGAGCTACGTGTCATCCACCTTTTTATCACAGGTGTAATGTGTGGTGTATATGTCACGTCTTTTAATTTTATCTTTAAATTTGCATTTATTTTAAAACAATCACTTTTGACCTTTTATGACTAGTAAAGTAACATCTATCGGTCCACTTTTGAACCATTTTTTTTCTTTCGCTAAACATTCCCAGTACTTCACGTATACTCAAATGAAATATCAGGTTATTCTGACATATATATATATATATATATATACATATATATGAAAAGAAATTACTAAATAGCGCAAATGTTAATACTTTTTTACTTTGTTCATATTAAATTTTAAATGCAACAGCATAAACGAATAATTGAAGAAACGAGTAGAATCTATTCATAACGTTAAGATATTTCTTTAACATAGTTCGCTACACATGTTCGAAAAGCTTTGAAAATTTGTAAGTTGGATTGGAGAGATGATAAAATCAACGAATATCATTGAACCAGTATCTCGTGTTTTAAAATGTCAAATCTTGCATTTTAATTTCAATGTATATCAAGAGTTAAAATATCTGAGTTCAAATTTTTTTCTTTCATGTAACAGAATGATTTTTTTATGTTTTCATAATGTGAATCTTGTTACCGTATCATATTGCAATTTAATACGAGTAAAGTATTGGGTTTTTTTTATTCATCCAACTTTTTGGAAGCACTCTGTGAATCTTCATCAGGTACTAGTTACTGAAATTAAAAATACTTTAGAAAAGTACATTTGCTTCATTGTACATTCTCAAAGAAACGTTAAGATGAATTTTATTCTTTCATCGATTATATTTAGAGATTTAATATTATTATTAATTGTATATGCGAAGTTGTATTTAATTTTTTTTATTATTATTAAGAAATAACAGATACATCTGGATAAAACTTTTTCAAGAAATATTAATTGATCTTTATGTACATAATACTGTAAATGATAACTATTAATAGTGATTAGTTTGGTTTCAGGATGTCATAGATTGAAGTAACCCACAGTTTAGTGAAACTGGAGTTCACTCTGCCGAAATCTACGATGACAAATTGTCAAGAAATGCTTGGAGAAATGAATTACTCTGTATGATAACTATCCAAGGAAATCTTAAGAACAATATATAAAAGTTAAGTTTCTGTTTCGATTATGCTTTAATCACAATTAAAACTTTTCAATAATCCGCGATGATGATAATAAAAATTTTACGACTCTGCAGGTTACATCATTCGTGAATTCAAACAAATTAACATCAGATGTACTAATTTACAACATTACATGCATAAGATATGCATATTATTTAGATATTTTGGCTATTTCTTAGTAATAATTAAATCTTTACGATACCTCCGAATTTATCGCATCCATTTGAAACAGTATTCCTGGAAAGAATGTCAGAATACATCCAGAAAGAATTGAAATATGAATTCATTCTCTATTTAATTTTTGTTGAAGGAGTTTAATTTTAAAAGAACATTTCACACTAGAATGTTTGTTTGTTTATTAACTGTTCATCTTTTCCTGCGTTTCATTTTCTTTCCTGTTCTTTCTTGAAAAATCAAAAAAAAATTGTACAGCACACGATTCAAATTTCTGTCTAATATTTATTAACGCTCATTTACTTAAAATCAATTAGTTGTATTAAATTATTTTTATGTTTCTACTTTAAGAGTTTCTTTATTCTTTCCATACAATTCAGGTTATATCAAAATAGTAATAGATATTAGCAATATTCTATGAAAATTAGCCAATTTTTTTTTAAAATCATAGCTTTTAATATAAAATTAGGAAATAAATACAGAGTGGAATCATTATAAGTAGCCCAGTGATCATGGTCGCGAACACGAGGCTGGCTTTGTTCTCATCGAGAGGTGTCTGTCGTGCGCTGTGCTGATGCAAATTAAATCTGATTGGGGTCCCAAGTGCTCCTATGAGTATAGTGAGGAAGTTAGGAGAGTGAGAAGCCAGATCTGGTGTTGTCCTCGTGACTACCCATTTGACCGAAGTTTTAAATTACGATGTCCTTTGCTAATAGCCCTCGTGTTGCTTCTTATAGAAACGTTAATAAAACAATCAATCAATTCATGTCATTATAAACAATCCCTATGAAAGTAATTAATATTTATTTCTGGGTGGTCATATATGCTTTGATTTAGGGAAAACTGGTTTGAATGAATTATACGTATATTCACGTTTCATTTTTAATGTTTAAACATTTTATATGTAATTACTATTCGTGAAAAATGTGAATCTAATTCCAATGTTTTTCAATTGCTGTGAAATATGATAAATCATATCACATGCGTCAATGTATGAAATGACAGTGTGATATGGTCTAGATTGTGTATAATCTTAGAATGCGTAAAATTTTATAAAACATGTATTGACATTTTAAGTACTAACTATTTAAAAATACAACATTATTTCAAGTAACAAAACAACAACAACATTTCAAGTAACAAAAAAGTATTTTTTCCTCCGGAAATAATGTTCTTACGTTTTCCATAAATTTGTTTTTTTTTTCGACAGATAAAGAAGAAAATCATTTCCTTTATAAAAAAAGAGAGCCTTTAAAAATGCAAAGACATTGCAGTTGTATGCATTTATGAAAATTAAATGAAATAGCATACATCAATGAGAATAATCATATTTATAACTCTAATAAATAATAGAAATCGTATTAAGTAGAAAGCTTCTATCAAAAATAAAGTAGTCTCAAATATTTTCAAGTTTCAAAATTCAATTTAAATCAAAGCACCCAAAACATAGCAGTATTAAAGTATGTTTTCAGCCCCACAATTTACACGAATATATTACTTCTATTTCTCGATGTCTTAATAAGATTTAAGTTGAATTTAATTAAATTCTCATCTTTAAGTTTTATGTTACAAGAAAATCAGCACTGAATTTTATTCCGAATAAATATGCCAAATTTATAATGTTTTAAATGCAAAAAAAAAAAGATTAAATCGGTCCTTTATAATACACATCCCTTCCTTGGAATTGTTCAGAGATCGATCTCAACAAAAAGTAATCTTAAAACTTTAAATAAACTACTATAGTTTAGTTGGAAGTATAGACGCTTATTTATTGTTCACCTTTCTTGCTAGAGAGTGGACTACTCAGGAAACCTCTAAATTGAATTATGTAGAGTGCTAATATGTTAATTCTGATTGATCGAAATGTTTAGAGAGTCGGATAACAGTGTTTAATTATGTTATGATTCACCTATGTAACTGAAATTTAACAATTAAAATTTAATTTTTTTTGCATTCAATTATTAACTTTTTAATCAGGAAATTAAATCCATTGGCTATTTTGGAACTTGAATAATAGAATAAACACCATCTTAGGTATAATTGAAGAAACCAACATGTGATTACAGATAATCTAAATATAGTTAAGTATTAAAATCTTAAAAAAATATGAGGGAGAGAGAGAAGGAACATATTTTAGAGTTATTATTTCTAACAATAATTATATTGAAGGAAAAAATTCAAGTTACATTGATAATTTTTTAACAAATTTGGCTATTAAATATAATATACCTATTGAAACTTTTAAAGGATATAAATTTTATATTAGCGAAGAATTTAGATATCTTAACTTTGAAATAAAAGATAACACTAAGTAAAGCGATATAAAAAGTTCTATTAAAAAGTTACTAGTTGAATTCATTATTTGTCATATTGATAAGGTGTTAGGAAACTGTTATTAATAATAATGCAAGGAGCTTTATGTTAATTTGACATAGGAATTTCATTAATAATAAGGCTTTTGTTAATGTAACTGCTAGATATAGAGAAATTATTGATAAATTAAAGCTTTGTATAAGAAAATAGGTTATATTTTGAAAATAAGATAAAATTTCCCTTTAAATTTTACAAAGTTTCTATCAAATTTAAACTCTGACTAATGGCTCAAATACTTACATTACTATAGCAAGAAAAATCTTACAAAAGACTTTAAAAAAAACAATAAACGTTTAATTTTTATTGTATTTGACGGTTAATATTCAATACAGTTATAAATTATCAAATACATAACAGATAATGGAGTTTATTCTGTTTATAGTTATGAATATGATGATAGATGAATTATTTAATGTTACCTTGGTTAATTATAAAGAAATCAAAAAAATAAGTTTTAAATCTTATGAGAAATTTAAATTTCTCACTATCTTATTATAAAAGAAAATTATATTAATTATAATGAAAAAAACTGTACAAATAGATTAAAATGTTTGCGGTAGATATGTTTTTCATGATAGGATAATGACGCTGTATAGGGGAGAATTCATAAAAATTGCACTCTGCTTAAATTTGCTAGTTTATAGTGCTTTTGCTGGTACAAAATTATTGATGGAAGCATTCTGATGTTTTGTTTGAGGTACTTGATTGAATGGTTTTATTAACGTAGCCCGAGGGCTATTGGCGATGGACCTCAAAATTTTGAACTTTAATCAAATGAAGAGAATGATACCTGAGCTGGCACCTCACTCTCCTAACTTCCAAACCACGCCAACGGGAGAATACTGAACCTCGACATAACTTTTTAAAGTGCATCAGCCCTGACTACACGGCGAATCTTTAGTGGTATCAAGGCTCGATCTCACGACTCGACTGTATTAAATTAATATTTTTATTTGGTGTTCTTAAGTAAATTTTTCGCTTATAATATATTAGAATATTTACTTCTGATAATTTCTTAATTTGATCTTCGGTTACCCTTTCAGTTTTTTTTTTTTTTTTGTGTGGGGGGGGGGGGGGGAGGGGGTTATGAATTCAGAAGCATTTTGTTCTAAGTAAATGTTAAATAAGATTTTAGATTTTATAATCTGTATTTCATGGGATTTTGTTCACAATTACTCATGCAATATATTGGCAGTATATGCATCTATATTGTGTGTTTTTAAGTAAACTATGAATATTACGTGACTTTCATATTTCTTTCATTCAGACTTTTAGGTAAACAGATATCATGATTGTATATATTTTGTATATTATATTTTCTACATTATTTCGTTACATTATTGTCATTATTCTAAATTTTTTAAAAAAAATTTGATTACGTTTATTTAGTTTTTGTCTTGCTTTATATTTTCAATATTTTTTAGTATTTGTGCATTTAATTTCTTTTATTATTATAATACATTTTTCTTGCATTTTTATATATCCTTGTGCTTCGCAATTATTCAATTTGTTATATTCATTTCTTTTCTTAATTTTTTTTAATTATTTTGATTATAATAAAATTTGTATGACTTTTATAATTATATATTGGAGCGAGCACCAACTACCTGATGGCTCTACGGTCAGACACGACCAGCTACGCACTATCACTTTTTTCACCCGAAAAGTGCTTCGAGAACAGAGACAAGGAAAGGAAAATTGTTCGACCGCGCTTATGCGGGAAAGAACTTAATAGCCCACAACTGAGAGAAGGTGGTTTCGACTATTGATAATATTGAACATTTATTCTTTTTTCTGCACAAAGGCAACAAAAGAAAACCATACCGTATTTTTATATTACTGTCATATTACCCAACGTCGTTTTGCCAGACATGCGTGTATCCAGTAATTATATCATGTATGTGATCATTAAATGTGTGTTCGTCTAACTTCGACTAATCATTTGAAGAAGTTCAACTCTTGTAAACACCACATATATTCACTCTAAAAAAACAAAATAAAAAGCACAAGGGAGTTGTCCGGTGGAGACAAAATTATGAACAAAATAGAAAATGATTAAAATTTCAGAAAAATTTAAACATATATTTCAGAGTTACATAGTTACAAAGTAATGAGCTCAGTAAGTTGTTGACAAACCTCTAGACTAGATACAAGCTGCCAAATGACGTGGCATAGAGTGATAAAGTTCCCTGACGGTCTCCTGCAGTATTTCTTGCCAAATTTGCTCCAATTGTCGGGCTAGGCCATCAACATTCTCTGGCAGATGCAGCCACCTTCCCATCATATCCCAGACATGTTCGATTGGAGAGAGATATGGCTGGCCAAGGAAGTGTTTGACAAGCTGTAAGACAGTTCATAACAACACATGCCGTATGTGGTCTGGAATTATCTTGCTGAAAAATAAGGCCGGAGTTACTGCAAAAGGAACGGTAGCAAAACAGGTCTCAGAATGTCGTCGACGTACCGCTGTGCTGTAAGTGTGCCTCTAATGATGACCAAAAGGTCCGGCTATCAAGGGAAATGGCACCACAGACCATAACTCCTAGTTGAGGCCTGTGTGGATTGCAATAGTCAAAGCAGGATCGACAGGCTGTCCGGGATGTCTCCAGACATGACTTTGATGATCGTCAGGATGCAGTTGGAAGCGGGATTGTGAACGGGAAGCTGAGCACTATACGTCCCCAGTCACCATCAATCCAATTTGATCGAGCCCAGCATCACTGTAATCTGGCTGGAAAGTGCGCAGGCGTGAGTGGCAGGTGGCGTAGCCGTCAGTACGAGCGTTGATTTCGCTCAATCAGCCGTTTATGAATGATCATGGTGGACACTCATGTGCGGGTTACATGTCGAATGGTTGATAACGATGAATTAGGCGCTGTGACAGCTGATCTGAAAATCTCTCTGTCTCCCGATATGCAGAGGCCCTAGTTCGACCACTAACATCATGACGCTGAAATCTGCCATTGTCCACCCATTCTTGTCAGTATCTTCTAATCGCCTAGTAGAGAAGGTTGATAAATTCGTGGAGGATAATACACTTCACGAAGGATAATACACTTCACGTTTTAATTCTGTTTGAATTAAGATCTTAAAACGTGCTTTATATGCTTTTGCTGCCATATTTCGAATTATAGATTGAAAAGAGAAAGTTTCCGATAAGGACTGAATTGATTTGATTATAAATGAATTTTATATTATATTCATGTTCATAAATTAATGATAATGCCAGCTCCAGCAAATAAAAGCTCAGAAACAAAACAAACCGATTTATTAAACAAAAGATAAAGAATAAAAAAAATGGTGTATGTATGATACCATTCGTACGAGCTATGATTTTTACTTAATAGAGCAATTACAAAAATATCTCCCTTACAAAAACTTATCTTTACGTAGTTGTTATAGTGGTTAATACCTTGTATGTCTCCCAGGTGATGAAATACAGTCCGTACAATGTCTAGACATACTAAGTATCAAATTATTTTGCTTATCAGGAGGAAGATCATCAAAAAATGCTCTCCAAAGTTCCGGTATACATGTAGGAGGTGTTTGATGGGCTGCAACTCGAAGGCCAAGCATGTCCCACACATGCTCTATCAGATTCAAGTCAGGAGGGAATGCTGCCCGTTACATAAGGGTGATATCCTCAGATTAAAGGCATTCGTTTACAATGTTTGCATGGTGTGGGCGGGTGTTGTCATTCATAAACACAAATTCTGCATCTAATGCTCTTCCAGAATGATATCCCGATAAATTTGGTTTGTCACGGTTCCGATTTGAACATGTAGATCTTTTTGGAGCCCAAAGCGAGCTATCCTGCATCTCCGTAACGGTTTCGTTAAATGATGTTGTCTTGGTGGTAGAGGGTACCTGGTGTTTTCCACATGAAAGTCCGACGGTAATCAGACTACAAGCTAAAATTAGACTCGTCGAAAAAATCACACAATTCCACTGTAACGATGTCCATATTGCACGTTCTCTACTTCAATATAACCGCTTGCGACAGTGAAATGCCGTGAGCGAAACACATCTGACAGACCTGATGTAGACCAATATGTCCCAAACATCTGTACACGCTCTATCTTGAAACTGTCGTATCCGTGGATGAAGATAGCTGATGATAGGTGATTCTGTGCTCTGCCTGCTTATTTTTGCAGTTACTGCCAAATATCGGTTGTCATTCGGCGTTCTAACTCGGGGGTGACTGGTACTACAACGTATACTGACATTTACATCATTTTGGAATCGTTGTCAAGGCCTAGAGATGTCACTTTGGGATATTCCAAGTTTCTCGGATGCTTCCATCTGAGTACGCCGACATTCCAGGCGGTCAATAATTCTACTACGTAAAAAGTCATCATCGTGCGTCTTCTGTGTTAACTATTCCGTTGGGAAATGAGCGATTTCAGAGCCCTTGAAAATAATTTTACTCCTTTGCTACCATTCCTTATATCCACCTCTCTAACACTCTCGAATCCCGCGATCCCTCATCCACTTTAGCATAACAAGCTCGCAAGAAGAGTCGGCCTTCTCTAGAAAGGGACCAGGGTGTAAGAAACCTGTGCAATAGTGATTGTAACTTTAAGCAACTTCTTTTCACAGTTCCCGAAAGCTGACTTGGGTAAATATAGCATATCCAATGCAGCACTCAACTTTTTCGAAGCGTTATGGCCTTTTCCACTTAAACGTAGAACTTTTCCACTTAAAAGGCTAGAACAAACTGAATATTGATTTCATTCATTTTGTTTTCTTTTTTAGTTGATGAAAAACTATGCATAAAATTGCAATTTGTGTATTTCAAGAGCATATTGGAAAGAAAACCAAAACTGGACTCTTCCTTGAGTTCTAACTTTGTAATAAACACAATAGGCAACTCAGCATTTCAAAGACATTTGAAATTATTTTAAGACTGTAAATTCTGTAACAGTCTTGAAATAAAAGTGTATTTATACCCTTTTTGAAGCTATCCTTCATTATTGTTTCCTCAGTTCAGATTTTACGTTTGCCGCTCCTGACGACTGTATCAGTTGCCTGACAAGCAGAATGACGATTACCATAGAAATTCCTTTATTTACACTGCCGTTTATTTTTCGTACTACCCACGGTTTAAATAAAGAAAATTAATCTAAAAAAACTATTATACATTTTAAACAGCTACTTCATGTAGAAATAAAATGACAATCAAAAGCAGAACCCAAACATAATTCAAACAACGTAGCTCAGCAAAATATTAAACAGCGCCATCGATATATTGCCATCGATTTTTTGGAAATTGTACTACTAAATGTGATGCCAGATTTCTCAAAATGAATCTTAATATATTTTTAAAGTTCTTTTTAAAAATATAAGTACTAAATATTCTTAAAACTATAAGAAACAAACGAATATTTTTGAGAGAACATAAACTTCCCGTTTCCTAATCGTGACTTCCGGAAATTTTTTTGGAAATTGTCAGAAATTAAAATACTTAGAACTTGCTTTCTATGTACCGTAGCTACAAATGGAAGATAGCTTTAGAAAGAGAAGATTTCAAATACTTTAATGGATGAATAAAAAAATTGGTATTTTCGGTCAAATGAAAAATGTCTCTGAAAATGTACTTTTTTTTAATCCACTAAGAATCCATTAATTCAATACACCAAAAACCTAAGAAATCATTACATACTATTTAAAAATCAAACTAAATTAAAGCAAAGCAAAGTAAGAAAAAAAGCAAAGATTTATAAAATTCTTGAAATAATAATTAATACTATTCAATACACTGGAATGGAATAATGTGTGTTTATACCAGCTAAACAGATCTAACCATCACACTTCAATAATTACATTATAACAAGATAGTATGAAACCAAAAATTTAAAATTCAATCAAAGGAAAAAAAGAAAGAAGGTAAATAAAGGAAACATATACATTTAGAGTTAAATATACTAAAGCACTCTTGAAGAATGATCTAAAATAATTTTGGATACTCTGTACTACGACATTAATTTATACCAAGTTGCCTTGTATTGTTTACTTTAGGATGATGGATAGCTCTTTGGATGTAGAAACTTGTTTGTTTTTGGCATATTTTTATATTTCCAAAGTTGCATTGCAAGTTTCATTTCTGTATGAAAATATAATAATTGTACACTTATCATAATAATAAATCTTTTATACGATGGTACAATACATATCATTCTAGTGTTCTCACTTTTCTATACAATGCTTGTATTAAAAAAAACTTACTTGTATTCTTATTGCTGTAAAATTATTTTATAATATTAAATTCGTAAGAAAAAAATTGTTTCAGTGAAATTATTACAGTTTATGATGTTTGAGAATATTTTTTCTGTTTTTTCTATATTAGTTTATTTTAAATATACTTAATACGTATTTTTTAAGAAAATAAAATTAATTTAAGCAGTTTGTTTCAGGTTTTGCGTATTTTTTCGATTTGATTTATTTTTCGTATACATTTAAAAAAATTTGCAATCTGCTTCATATATTTTAAATTAATTTTATATTTGATATTAATTTCTACATATTCCGTAATTTAAAAAAATTTAATAGACAATTTTAATCGAATAATAATTAAATATGTTTAAGACTTCATTAACTAGTTCATAATATTCTTAAATTGACTTCAAAATGTAGATACAGATAATCCATGTCTATTTGTCTTTGCAAAATATATTTACATTTCCACTTTCATATTTTTGAACATAAGTAATTCAAAACTTTCATAATACGTTTAACTTTGTCATTAGAATATCAACTTCTAACACATATGAGCTATTGATAGTCAAAACTTCTTATTTGTCAATTTATTAATAGATATAGTTCCTTACATAGTTACTTCTTATTAAAAATACATACCTCATTGCACATATCAAGTATCCTTAAAGATCGTTCTTTAATAGGAAAATGATTTCTCGCTGTTTATAAGCAATTGTTTGATTAGATTAACAAATTTTTGCATGTTAGAAATTATAATCATACATTTCGATAGAATTTGTGAAATAATCTAAATTAAAAACCTTCGTAGTTTTATAAACTCTTTCCTCCAAGTCCTTAAAACTCTGAATGTGCAAGAATAATCTTAGTACTTCTTCATTGTTCCTAATTTAAATTGAATTTGACATTAAAATCATTAACTAACTGTGAGTTAAATTTAATCTAGTAATTAATGCTTCACTCGTAGCTTCGAAATACATCTCTATTTTAAAATCCAATATTATGTTGCTCTTCTACTAGAGATTATGATTTTAACTTAACCAAGCATTTTTCAAGCCGTATTTTCTTTTCTTCTTTTTGAATCCTGTAAAGTAATGAATAATATTACATTTCAATGTAATTTTTTTTTTCAATTTTCAAACTTTTTTAAATAACAGTTGTTTTAACTTCAAGTGCCGGGGCATAATAATTAATAATACACTGAAATGCAAAAATAAGAACTTCATACAATCATGTGGGATGTCCTTTTGATCAGCGAAGTGTAAAAATTTCAAGAGGAATTGACTCAACAAAACATCGGAAGATCCCTGAAGAAATACTGCCATAATTACGAAATTACTGCCAGTGTGGGATTTTAAGTACGAATTGGCTTTTTCATTATATCATATGTGTTTCAATGAGATTCATGTCTGGCAATTTAATTGCCCAAATCTTTCTCTGGATTGGTTTCTTTTGTTTCTCAAACCAATCATGATTGAAATTGGTCCGGAGACATGACACATTGTCATCCTGTGAGAATTCATCGTAGTTTAGGTACATAAAATCTATGAAAAGTTCAATCTAATGAGCATCATCATTTCCTCTCAATTATTAGTTCAATTGGGCCAGAGGAATAATACATCCTCTACAAACAGCCCACACCATTGTAGAAAAGCATACAACCTGCACAGTATCCTGATGATAATTTGGGTCCATAACCTGGTGAAGTCTGTGCCACACTCGAATCTTACCGTCAACATTTGTTGACTGGAATCGTGGCTTATCTGACCTAGCAACATTTTCACAGTCATCTGGGTTAAATCCAGTATATCCACGAGCCAAGCACAGCTCCTGCAGCCGATGGCGTGTTATTGGACGCTCGTGCTGATCTTCTGCTGCCATATCTCATAACACCAAATTTCACTGTACTGTCCTCTTGGAACGTTTGTCGTACATCTCACTTAACATGTTGTTGTTATATGACGGAGTGTTTTTGTCTGGTCCTGTAAGAATTATGCTAAGTCGTTGTCGGTACAGAAGTCTATGTTTTTGATCTCGGTCATTTCGGACACGCTTATGTCCATGGTGGAAAATAATGTCTGAAATTATATATTATCTGCACACTTTTGACATTGTGAATTGTGAATTAATGAAATTCCATACAATTTTCTAAATGGAACAACCATATGTTCAGCTCCAACTAGCATTCCGCGTACATTTTGTTAATGCTCATCGTGTGGCCACAATCAAGTCAGAATCTACCCATGAATCACTGGAGTACAAATAAAAGCTCTAATAAATCACTTCCCATTTACGCATTTCTTACGCGATGCTACTGTCAACTGGATATTTGCATATAGCTATCTCGTGATTTTTGGCATTTCATTGTATATGTATAGGTTTCATTAAATTAAATCTTTTTCATTGATCGAATTTTGCTCTTGTTTCTGTAATCTTTTTTCATGATTTTTTTCCAGTTTTGACATTGTTAAAAGTCTTATGTCTATGGATATTTTAAAGGAATTAATTCCTTTTATTTATGCTATTTATGATAAGGTTAACATTTTGTCTACATTCACTTGTGTATTAAAATCAACAATGATAATGATGATGGTAATTACAACTACCACATTAATTGTAATTGCTTACTTTCCTTTAAATTCCCTGATTAAAAATTTCATTAGATAAACAAAACGAACTCCATAAATATTCTATCATTGAATTGAAGTCTTATGGGGATGCATTATGCAATAATGCTTTATATGACTGAAGCAAAAAGGGGCCTTTCACAACTTTGTAATGCGATGATAACGCGATAATTAACATGTAAAACTTATCACCTAAATTTTTTCAGTTACGAAGGTTACGTATGTTATT
This sequence comes from Nephila pilipes, assembly GCA_019974015.1. Lineage (NCBI taxonomy): Eukaryota > Metazoa > Arthropoda > Arachnida > Araneae > Nephilidae > Nephila > Nephila pilipes. The sequence goes on along the minus strand of BMAW01000572.1, from coordinate 344,975 downwards.
TCCGAATAGGGAATTGTTAGTGGTAGCCGACTGGTTTTGGTTATAAATTTCGTGACAGGTTATGTTCAAGTAGAGACATATATTGAAATTCTGATTTCATTCAAGATCCTTCGTATCTGAGAACGAATAACGGTTCTTATTCCTTTAAATAGAACTAGACCTCAAAGTCTTAACGTGATGTGGAAGTAAAGAGAATAAGTGTTTGGGGAAAAGATATGTTTTTTATCACGTGATCAGATTACAAAGTCTTTAGTCTACAACTTTCATGTAAGGTAAAGTTAATTCCAACTATTAATACAAATAGATAAAATTTTATAGTAATACATAGTATTTAAAATAGATAAGTAATACATATTTTGAAAACGATATTTATCTAAGTTGTGATTCAAAGCATTATTAAGATATTGTTGCTATATAGCTCCTAGTATATTAAAAATTATTTTTTTGAATTAAGTGTGCTCTTCCATCCTATTTCAAAGTAGGTAAACTTGACACAGACAGATATTATTTGTTTTCTAGTATTAGTACTACATATATTAAATGCGATTTCTTAAAAAAAAATAGCATTGATCTAGAAACATCATAATAAAAAAATAAACTTTTCTTAAATTATGTTTATGTTACAAAAATGTATGTAATAGTACTCTTTTCAACATTGTTATTATGTGTATAATTTCATGTTCTACTCTTATCTTTTTTATCTCCTTTATAGACAAAAATATCTTGAGTTCTTTTCCTGAATAACACTCTCATTTTTATATCATTCAATCTATTTAAAGTAACAATGAAACACTGTAACCAAACGTGGTAAGCATAATAACTTGCCCCACATTGCTATCTTACTGTATAAAATACGCAGTTATTGAAAGGAGGCAGATACGTAGTCTATTTTGCAATTTATCCTTCCTCTTTTGAAATAATAAAAAAGGGACATATGTAACAAACAAATTACAGTTACAATTTTGATATTTTTTTCATATTTTCTCTGGGTTAAGAACATATTTGCTTCTTTGAAATATACCCGCATTTCAGATACTTCACGAATATACTTTTTGCATATTCATTAAATCGAATGAAAGATACTGTTTAAAATAAGCTTGTGTGTTTACAAAATAATACATATGAATATTTTTCAAAGAGTTTTTCTTTTTAATATTTCAAAGGAAAGAAGCATTTATATTTTTATTTTTTTATTAAAGAATCATTTTTTGAAGTTCAACTTCAATTCGATGTAATTCATGGAAATTTTTGAAGTAAATGTTAATATAATTTACACCTCTGGTTATGATTCTATAAGTTCATTTTCCAAAAAACAAATTCTAAGAAAATAACATTTGAATAGCATAATATTTTTATTTTCATTTTTTCTAATCATTTAATTTTATTATCTTTAGATGACTCTGAACAACAGCAACTCCGAACCATTTCATTTTCTAAGGAAACTTTAATATACATTTTTAAGCAGCTCTTATGCTAATTTATTTTTAAAATTCTTATTTTACCAATTTATACTTGAAATTTCTATTGAATATTTATACCTTAACTACTTCTAAATCATCTCAAGTTTTTAACGTAAGTACCATATGGCCGAATTATTCTAATCAGTAGTATCATTGCTTAATTATTAGTAGAATATGAGCATGAGCCACGTAAATCCCAATAAAAATCATCCTGTATCATAAATTTCAGTTCAATGAATCGTGAATCCAAGTTTCTTGTCTCAACTGACTTGATTTGGTAAATTTATCACATTTATGTATCTTTATTTTCTTCCTGTATATTATTTGTACATGTGTCCTCTAGTTAATAAGCTCTGTTCTTTTGTTTGTTTGTTTCTTCATTTCTAAGAAAATACGTAGATATGATCCCTGTATATCATCACTATCCGTGTATTTGTTCAAGTTCACTTTAAAATGACTAATTTGTTTATTAAATATTTTAGCCATTTTTTTAAAAATGTAATGAATACATTTTTTATACTGACATACTTAAGGTTTTTTTGCTTAAATAAATTTTTAAATATAATATTGGCAAATATTAATTTATTTGAGTGAGGCTTTTAACACTCTTAACCCTTTAAAACTTATTTCTAAAAAATAATTAATTAAAGTGTTAACGAAGATAGATATTTTAGTTATAAATATACTTATATATATATGTCACTTTCCAAAGTAACAAATTATAAAATATAAATTAACTCTAAAAATACACATTAAAAATATAAAAAACAAAAGCAATTTTAAATCTATATTTTTATATAAGTATACTTTATTGAAAAAGTTTTTTTTAATACAAAAATACTTAAAATGAAGACATGTAAAGTAAACAAATAATTGCGTTTATTAAGAATTAATTTCAGTTGCTTTCTAAAAGAAAATAAGAACAAAAAAGAGTATTTTAAAATTAAATTTTCATTAAGAAAACTAAAAACCACAAACTTACTTATTTTATTTTTATTTTTACTTACATTTAGCATAATGCAGTGTCGTGGTAAATAGGACATATGTAAGGCAATAAACTCGTCATTTCACTGTATTTTTCTTTCTTTGCAGTTTCATATTATAGTAACACTGTAACATGTTAGGCTATGCTTGTTTTTCATTTAACAGCAAAGCAAATATATGTATATATATATATATATATATATATATATATATATATACATTCCTTTTTGACTTTGCCTCCTCCTGAAACTTGGTTAAAACAAAATTTTCTCTTTTCATTTTATGTAAAATGAAGCTATTTTTCCGAAAATTCTTTATTATATTACACTAGGACTGAGCAGGATATAAATTATTCTTTTCCCTTAGTGCGTTTCCTACAACTCCAAAATATCTGTCATTTAAAAAATAAATGAATTATCTGAACACAGAAATTTGTGGTCAGTAACATTTATATTATTATCCGAGTTGATTGAGCAATCTTTTATCACATCAATGCAGCCATTATATTTCGATTTTTGTTCGGTGAACGTCACTTTGTAAAACATATCCTATTAAGCAATAATGGATCACTTTAATTTGATCTTGAGATAATATTTTCAATATGCATCAGGCAACAAGATGTTACCTATTCCGAGCGTCTAGTTGTAACAGTTTCTTCCCCATTCATATACCTCAACTTTGTCGTCTTGGAAAATTATAGAAGCCTTCGTTAAAAACATGCATGTATTAAAACATACATATAGTTGGTAGAAACTGATAACTTGGGAAATGGATGGGTCTATTTGCAGAGCAAATAAAATAGGTCTATAGGTTATCCGGGTTCTTTGATGCTATATTTTGATCTTTTAGAGATATTCTAACGAGTTCTGCATGTCTTAAGTGGATACTATATTCTTCCAATAGGCTGATCTTTTCATCAGAGTTAGCAGTAACTTTTGGATCTTTGTACTTAACTCATCATATTTCTGACAAGTATTTTGTTGTGAGTGATGAAAATTTAAAAAATTTCTTAAAATTGTTTCTATATATTTACTCGATGAAAAATATTTTTTGTCTTATTTCTTGGCAAGAATGTTAAATATTTTCTTAAATTTAATTCAGAACTCAAATATTTCCTTTTTGGGATATAAAAACTTGTGTAATGACTTTCATAACGTAAACACTTTAAATATAATTATTCATGGAAGCCATTTCCTGTAACTCTTTCAGTAAGATCCTCTCATTTTCCCAGATAAGTCTTTTTCAATAACTTTTGCTTTGAGAATCCTATGTAGTCATCCTATGGATAAATCAAATGTTTCTATAAAGGATATTTTCTTACTGAAATGCTTTGGTTTGTAATATGTTAAAAATATTTATAACTACAATCTCAGGTTGATCCTTTAAATTTCATAATGAAGAATCTTGTTTGTTAAAACTTATATTTTTCAAAATAAATTAAAAAGAAACACCCAATATCTCTCAGTTATACGATTCTCAGAAACTTTTACACATTTGCAACCCTTTTTTAAAAAACGTTTTTGCGGGCATAATATTTAAAGTATGGGTGTGAAATTTTTCAACTCTGTTTATCTCGAATATTTTAATATTCTGATTATTATCATTATTATTATGTTACTGAAAATTAGTAACGTATTCTTTATCTATTGTTAAATCTGATAGTTCTAAAATTCTACTTTTTTCCTTAGCTTACAACAAACGTAAGTAAATGTTACTCAAATTACTTTCATCATCTGAATCACAGGTTCGTCTTCTTTTACTGATATTCTTGGGACTATCCACAGTTAAAAAAAATGTAATACTTTCGGGAAAAAAAATGTATACATTATTATTGCTTACCCAACATCACTATCAGACCCAATTAAGATGTTTTTTATAGACGTGAAAACTCCCTGTAATAAGTGTTTAAAATTTATGATTTACCTAAAATGTGAATCTGATTTTTTGCTTTGATAAGAATAATGATTAAAATATTACAAACGCTGCAATCTATTAATATTGGAAAAGTAAGCCTAACAGTTGAGTTTACGAAGGAAAACTAATAATGAGTAAAACTATTTCTCATCATTTCATAAGAGCAAAATACCGTTTTTTTGTCTGTGTCATGGTTTGTAAGGCACAGCTGTTCATGTGCAATAAAGACTTTATAGAGCAAAATACACTTAAGTCGCAATAGTCAATTATAACTCTTATCAGAAAGTTCTTTTAATTATAATTATTTTAATAATTGTGAATGGATATATTTCACTTTACAAAAAATTTATTTTTATAGTAGCATTTTAAAGTTCAATTTTTCTCGATTGATTTATGAAAAAATCGTAATCGATTGAATATGTGATTATAAATATCGAATGATGATATCTATATCTCACTAAAACTGCCATTAATTAATTAATTTTCCAAAAGTGGGCTTATACCACCTTAAATAAATTGTTTTTTTTTTTATTAATTTGTCTTGATGCGCCAAATACAGAAAGGTTTATTATTGACGCCCTTGAAATAATAAAAATTTCTTCTTATTTACTTCTAAAATATTTAAATGTCATATCTTTAAACGCTTAATGCAAAATTTCATTGTAAAAACTTCCACCTTCAACAAGTACACTTATTCTCCACTAAACTCTTTCTCTGATTTTAATTAAATTCTAGAGTAACAGTCCTCCGCTTATTGGTTTGTTAGCTTCAAACCCTTTTTTGGGTTAGCTCGATATCTTTTGAGAGAGTGAGTCAGAAGAAATTCTTGTCTCCCTTGGTTCAAAATTGTATAGCAGTAAATCAATAATAAGAATCAACCGAAACATTGGTTAACTAAAAGTGTTCAAATTGGCAAATTCAAAATTGAGAGCAATGTAGAAGTTTCACGAGTGGCCGAGAATGCTTTCCCCCCTCTTTGCCAACTAGCATATGCGATTGATCTTGCATCTTCGTCAATGGCGTGAAAGCCTTCTCTTGTAACACTTTATGCAATACATGCTGTGCCGTTTGATGTTTGAGTTTTCGATAAACTTAAAAAAAAAGACCAGATAAATATTGGTGCCAGCGGATTAAGCTTAGTTTGGGAATATGGAATTGGAACAATGTAGAATTATTTGTGAAGCGCGGGACACCAAATATGTTGAGAATTGTGTTTAATATCACTGTTCCTTTGTTTTTTTGTGTTTTACTATAAATATTTTTTCTCGTAGATGAACGGTTGTCCTACTTTCGAAGCATTATTATTAAATTGCTAAATATTATCCCGGATTAAAAAGGCCCTTTGCCCGATAGATTTTTCTTCGTTATGAAACGGTCAACACTGAAAAGAATAAAAGAAATATAAACTCACTTAAAAACAAAACAGCATTTCAATAATGAAGCACGTTAAACGCTTTATCTTCATTTTAACGCGCGGATAAAAAAAAAATATTACACTCTACTCAACTGAGAGATTTTCAAAACTCTTAAAGTAAACTTGTGTACCAAAATGCATTTCTTCTTTTTCAAAATCTGACGCCCACAACTAAACCAAAATAAATATTACCACTTTTAACGATTATAAAAGCTTTCGGAGACTAGAAAGTGTCGCCTAATGATCACTTTCTTTTTCTTGGATGACGATAATTATTGAGGTTTAAGACGATCGGACACCTTTTATCCTCAGAAAAGGGTGTATCTCCCTTGATCGATGATAATGGAAAGACTGCCCATTGTTCGGAGACATCTGAAAGCCCACCACTTCTGTAGAGTCATTATCTCTAAAGAGAACAAATAGAGGAGACACATAAGATTTTGTTCTGCTGCAGACGTACTTTTCACTTCGAGAAGCAATCATTTCAAATTTCCTTGTCCATTTGATTGTTATGCTTCGGAGTAGGTCAATTCATCCAATTTTCATTCTTGCTGATAGGAAGAAAAGAGGGCCATGAAACTATAGATCACTAAAAACCTAATATATCCATTAATAAAGTAAATTTAAACTCTAATTCTAACTATAGATAATTTGTGATCTGAGTTTTCGAATTGCATTATTCTATTGAAAATGTAACAGAACGAGTAGAAATAAATTGCATGCATTACAAATTTGAAGCAGTAATAAACATACCAACAATTTAAATTTGCATTAAATTAATATCACAAATACTGAAACAATCTTTAAATTAATTACTCAAAAAGAAGAAAAGTAAATATTATTAAATATGCTAATTTATTATTCATTTATTTTTCTCTTTGCAGATTTTTATAGAAATTCGGTGGTTTAAATCGATTTTTTTTTTAAAAAAAAAGTAATAAAGGGATTCGGATGTAATAGTTTTTTTTTTCCAAAAGATACACGCATTCGAAGTGTGTTCAGTTTTATATTTCTCTTACAAACACTCTTGTTTCATGATTGAAAAACTTCGATGCATCTCAATTACAGAATTATTATACTTCGCATAATGTATTTCACTCATGTGTGTCTCAACTTTAATAAATTTTCATTTTATACTCTCTCAAAATAAATAAATAACAACAACTATTACTTACGATCAAAGGTATCGAAAAAATATAAAAATGAAACTAAAGTAAGATTATATGCTTTAATAAAAAAAAATAAATTTATAACACTGAATACATTCAGATCTGTTTTTTTCATTACAAATCTACAATTTGCTTCAAGACCAATTCTTTAAAAAATCCGTAGGGATAAAAGCACTGCTTTCTACATCAACACAATACGCATTTTTAGAAAAGAAAACTAATGTATTTAATAACAATTGCAGTCTATCATGATTTAAAATGTCAAATAATGTGCAACATAGAAAAAATGTTATTGATCAAGAAATTTTCTAAAATATAACTACCTTAGGTAGTTCACCTTTCTCTAAAACTAGGATTAATCAGATTTAAACCTATAAAAATGAGAACTAAAATTTAAAAGAAAACGTAAATACTCTGCAACGCAATATGTGTCTTATGAGAATAAATATTTCATTTATTATCCGCTGACATACATGGATTATTCCCTAAGCTATACTTTCCTTTTTGAGTTTGGGTATTATTTTAATCCTCGATGTTATATTTATTTTGAAAAAACACTGATTATCCATTATTGTATATCTTTTGGTACGATGACACTCATTTTTCTTTCCTCTTGTTTCAAAAGCTATACAGTTTGTATGTTTTTATTGTTTAACGCCAAAAAACATCATATATTTAATAATGGTGCTAGTAATATTTCTTTCTTCCTGTTTCAAAAAGTGTACACTTTCTTTGTATATTTTTGTAGTAAATGTCATAAAACACTTAGATATATTCTGAGCATTAACAAGAGTTTTCTAGGTAATGAATTATGTTCTAGTAATGCTTTTGAATAAATGAAATCAATTTCTAAAGCATTCTTTTAACTATCACCACCAAAACTTAAAGTAACATAATGTTATCTGTCCCGTTCAAAAAAAGGATGTTAACAAAACAATCGTCAAATTAACGTTACTATTACTTCATTCGTATGAAACTCCATCACATGATAAAAATGGCGTCTCTTGAAGAAAAGGAATAATCTGTTTTACAGTTTGCTGATAAATGGTGATTTTGAACACAACAGAAGCTCAAAAGGAAGTTTCAAGTGTACCACCTTCAAGTAAAATGTTAAAAGCCAGGCGTGATAAATTTTTATTTGAAATCAGTTGGTGGTGCCCCTAAAGATGTTTCAAACAATACACAAGGCATTCACTAATAGTCTTGCGAAATCTATCGGCGAAAATAAATTGAATTTCTAAATCAACAGTTCATAATGTTTAGCACAGAAAACTTCGTTTGCATATTTTCAAAATTCAAATTGTGCAGCACCTACAACCAGATGACAAGCCAAAGAAATTAGACTCTGGAATGCATATGTTACAAGGGATTAAGAGTAATTTTCAATTTTTAAATTGCATTTTTTCTCTGAAGAAATTACATTTCATGTTTGTGGAAGAATGAATAAGCATAATGCAGAAATATGGGATTCGAAAATTATCCAGCATGGGCTGAAGTTTGTTCGTGACCTAAACTGAATATTTGATGTGGCATGTTACACGACCAGATCGTCGACTCTTTCCCCTTTGTTGAAAAGACAATAACAGAAGCTTATCTCGATATGATAGAGCAATTTGTCTCGACACAACATGATTATTTGCTTCTATTGATTATTTTTCAACACAATGGTGCTCCTCTTCACTAAAGTTTACACTTTTGGGAAGCATTAAACGTGACTTTCCCAAACATGTGGATTTGATGTAATGGCCCAATACCATGGCCCTCGCCTTCAGCAGATAATACTCTCCTTAACTTTTTTATGAGGCTATGTCAGAAATGAGGTTTTTGTCTCAAAAGTTAATTTTGTAAACGAATTGAAAAATAGAATTACAGTAGGAATTTCATCAATAACCCCAGCAATTCCTAATACCGTTTAGCTTGAAATTAATTATCCCTTGAATATTCCTCGTGCTCATATAGAAGTACATTGATTTGTTTAATTAAATTTAGTAAGTAACTCTTTCAAATTATGTTTGCATTTTTTATTTACATGCATTTTTATTACAATATCATACACTGGCTCATTAAATAAGGTACTTTTGAATTGGAGTGCATAATTCTTAGAAATCTGAAATTGTTGATAAGTCTAACGAAAAGTCTTTTACAATTCTTGGAAAGTTTTTTAAAAAAAAAACTTTTCACCACTTTCTTTTTCCTCACGTTTGAAATAACAGATTTTTAAGAAATGATGATATTTGTAGGGCCAAAATGTATATTTGCAACTGCGAATTTATATTGAACAGTTCTTTTTGGCAGTTATACTTATTTGAGGTAACACCGTTTACAATCAAACTTTTTTTAATTGCATTTAAAGAACAAAATTTTCACAGCTAACTCTTTTTTTCTTGTAAACTTAAATTACGCTTATGGAATAATAATAACACGTAGAAGTGTTTAGTAAAAAGTTTCGGACACGTACTTTTAAGATATTCTAAATTTGACTAAGCAGACAAATTAAATAAAATAGTAATTATGTTGTCAATACCTTGTTCCTAGTAAATTCGAAATTTTTTTACACTGTATTCGTCATATGTGGGTGTGACGGACATGAAAAGAAAGATTTTCAATTACCTCATCAATCACGTTTCTTGGTCAAGAAAGTGATGAAATCTTCCCTTCAGTATAACCCTCGTTTCTCTTAATTTTGATGCTATGTGTGTGACCTTGCTAAAAAACACTAGTTTTTTTGTATCGCAGTAAGATGTAGCTCAGCTCTTAGGATACGTTCCTAGATGACAAAGCGGTAAACAACAGAACGTTAAATAATGTCATTTTAGCGCATAGTACATAGGGGAAAGAGAATCACATGCAATCAAAAGTAAAATTTAAATTAAAAGAATTTTAATGAGCAAATAGGATATATAATTTTTTTTTACGCAATATTGTTTATTAATGTATCAGAGAAATTAATAACGTTTTACGCAACACTTCAAATCATATTGATAATATAGACACTTTTTAACTATTTGAAGAACACGAGATGCTTGAGAACAAACGTATTCTTCGGTGATGTCTGGCAATACGGATTTACGAAAGTGTTCCGTGTGAACTACTTTTATATAATATTCCATGGTTTTTTTTTTTTCAATTTAGAAATAAATTTGAACTTATAAAGTCATGGTAGAATATAAACTCGATAACAAAAAAAAAAAAAATTATGCACCACGAAGGAGTTGCCCAATTGTAATAAAATTTTAGATTGAACAAAGACATTTCGACAGAACATGCAAATAATTAAAATTTGGTGTCAAATGTAAGAATAGTGGGAGCTAAAGCGCATCGAACTGTGCACACAGCAGCTGTATATAAGAAGCGATTCTCAATCTGATGGTCAAATTTTATGTTGCATTGCAATTTAGGATACCCTTCAAAAACTGAAACAAATGCCTCGTCGCAAGATTCGAGCTCATTAAGAGCCACTGTCAGAGTTTCAAAGAAGTCGTATCATTGGATTGAAAGAGGCAGGTTGGGAAAATCGAAGAATCGCTCGTCATATGGGTCGAAACGATGCTGCGATTAGAAGATACTTGCAAGAATGGTCGGATACTGAAAGATTTCCGCGTTATGATGGTCACTGTTGACTCAGGGCAACAGCAGATTAGGAGGACAGAGTGATTGTAAGATCAGCTGTCACAGCGCCTAATTCATCGTTATCAACCATCAGAAGTGCGACTCGCACACGAGTGTCCACGATGACCATTCACATATGTTACAACTGATAAAGCGAAATCTACGCCGTAGCTACTGCCCGTAACCAGATTGCTGTGGTGCTTGACTCGATCAGATTGGAATGATACTGACTTGGGACGTATAGTTTTTAACGAAGAATTCCGCTTCCAACTGTGTCCTGACGATCATCGAGACTTCTGGAGACGCCCAGGGCAGTGTAATGATCCTACCTTCACTATTGCATGCCACACAGGCTCTCGACAGGAGTTATGGTTTGGGGTTCCATATCCCTTGATAGCTGAACCCCGCTGGTCGTCATTAGAGGCACACTTACAGCACAGTGGTACGTAGACGACATTCTGAGACTTGTTTTGCTACCGTTCCTTTTGCAGTATTTTGGCCTTATTTTTCAGCAAGATATTGCCATACCACATACTACAAGTGTTACTGTGAACTGTCTTACAGCTTGCCAAACACTTCCTTGGCCATCCAGATCTCTCTCCATTCGAGCATGTTTGGGATATGATGGGAAGGTGACTGCATCTGCCAGAGAATGTTGATGACCTAACCCGACAATTGGAGCAAATGTGGCAAGAAATACTGCAGGAGACCGTCAGGGAACTTTATCAATCTAAGCCACGTCATGTGGCAGCTTACATCTAGTCTAGAGGTTTGTCAACAACTTACTGAGCTCATTACTTTGTAAGTTTGTAACTCTGAAATAAATCATTCATTTTTTCTGAAATTTTAATCATTTTCTTTTCTGTACATAATTTTTCTACCCGCCAACTTTTGTTTCCATCGGACTACTCCTTCTCGGGTTTTTTTTTTTATACAGTGTAATAAGATATTAGTAAGTTTTTGGGTTAATTTCATATTTTTTATTTCCTGTAAAGCAACTTGCCATTAAAATGAGAAAATAAGAAAGAACTTTCTTATCTTTTATTTGGGTCGACAGTCCACTGGCTTTCCCGAAACAAAATACTATAAGTAAGAAAAGAAAAATATAAGTATATTTTTACTTATATTAAAATTAGAATTTAAATAGTTTTATATGCAAAGCAAGAGTTTTTTAAAAATTTATATTTTACAATACCCAGCATGATCAGTGTTAGAACCTAAGCCTGACAATCATATGCAGTTATAAATAGATTATGGCTTTTTAAATGCATTCACCGTAAGTGAAATTTATCCTTTACCAAGGATAGCTGATCACGATGCCACACATAATCGCTTTGTATCTATAATAGATCTCCGAAATCGTTATCATCAAGTCAGTGTGCTTCCAGCTGACAAAGACAAAACGACCTTTATTTTTTTAGAAATTTTCGTCTCAATAGAAGGCAATTTAGTTTGAAGAATGCTCCAGTTATATTTCAACGATTCATAGATTGTTCCAAAAGTGGTATTCCTGATGTGAAAATCTTCGCATACTTCGATGACATTATTGCTATGTCTTCAACTCTTGAAGGTTACCTGAATAATCATAAGATAATCTTCCAGAGATTTGGAACAATCCAATTTTAGAGCCAATAGAGTGAAGTATAATTTCGTTTGCCAAGAGGTGAAATATCTGGAACATTGGATTTCAAGCAAAGAACTTGAAATGGATCTTAGAAAAGTTGATACATATTTAAATATGCCAGTACTGAAAAATGTGAAACAAATTAAATCCTCGTTTAATCATGTTCATTGTATCATCGTGTTAATAATAATTTTTTCTAAGATTTCAAGACACTTAAGTGACTTTACAAAGAAGGCTAAAATGTAGAAATCGGGTGAACCTGAACAGGCAGTTTTTGATAGACTGAAATATGTCCTGACTTTCTTTTTAATTTTAAAGCAAGTAGATGAAATCATGTTTTTCTCGATAAGAATAGATACTACTGAATATGATATTGGACCTGTTCTCTTACAAGGAAAGAGAGAGAATGAACATGCTAATCGCCTGTTTACACGAGCTGAAAAGAATTATGAATTATTCTACGACTGAGTGGGAAGCTCTTGCTGTGATTTGGTCTCTGAAAAAGTTCAGAGGTTAGATTGAAATTCGTAAGATAACTGTCGCTACTAACCCTCTACCTATGAAAAGGTTATTAAACCGCATATCACCAACAGGTAGATTAGCTCGAAGGTCTCTCCAGTTGCATTCATACAACTTGAAAATAGAACTTATTCCTAGAAAATCGAAAGTTTTAGCTAATATGGTGTACCGATAACTTTGTACGCTTGACGAGGAAACACATTATGAACTTTGTGCAGTGATTATTGATTTAACTTCAAAACAACCAAGTGACTTAAGATCTAAACTGCTAACAATTAAAGAAATTCAAAAAAATCTCATAATGTGAGTAGAAAAACCTTTTACTTTAAACGTTAACTTCAATCTAAACTACTTTTTGTTTCACTTTTACTTACCAACTTTCTTTCACTTCTGATTTGTTAGAATTCTCACATACTCTTCCTTTACTCTTACTTTTCTTAATAACTTTTCAACAAACAACAATTCATTTCATTCTTTTAAGTCCTGTCGCGTTACCTTGGTGATTTACATAATTTACAGTTAGAATATCTGGTCATCTTGCGAATTTCTTAACTTAAATGTTGTATTTATTATTGTCTTGAATTTTAAAACAAGGAACAGTCCTGGTAGTTTAATAACAACAATAGTTTATTAAATGCTAGCTTGATCGCATTACTGTGCGATTTCTAATCACGAGTGCGAAATCGATCGCTTACATAATGTCACTGCGGAGATTCTCTTCGACAACAACGTTAGAAGTTAAAATGCCTTACTCAACCAACCAGATGAGATATCTTTTCAGCCTGGTTGGTAGGACCGTCAACTTCGGACCCCTTGGTCCATGATTCGAAACAACCCTGCTGCATCAAGGTCAACAACTCTCTCCCCATCCTCGGGATCAGAAAACCGCCTCTCACCGAATTGGTGACTCAGGGATTGAACACTAGACGGTTGGCAGCACAGCATATACCTACAGATTGCATATGCCCCCGAAGCAAAAACACTTGCCTCTGTACGTCTAACTAAGACAAATGCACTCAAAATCACGACTAGTGATATTCCGGTTCTGGCGCAAGTGTCGACGAGACCAGCCACTCAACACGAGACAACCGATGACTCAAATGGAAACTGTCCCAAGCAAAACTCAATTCAACAGGGAGGGAATGTATATCAATTGCGGTAATGGCTGACAAAATCGAAAAACAACCTTCTGTGCAATCTCTTCTTATCATCACGATGATACTGGAGGGGGAGTATGCAGCAACTCTCTTCTACAACAACGTTATAAGTTAAAAGGCCTTACTCAACCAGCCAGATGAGATATCTTTTCAGCCTGGTTGGTAGGACCGTCAACTTCGGACCCTTTGGTCCAGGGTTTGAAACAACGCTGCTGCATCAAGGTCAACAACTCTCTCCCCTTCCTCGGGGACGGAAAACCACCTCCCGCCGAAACACTAAGACTCTGCTCTGAATCTGATTCTGATCTGAGGGTGTTGTGCGAATGATCTCTTACATTCGCCCCTTACAAGACGTCCTTTAAAGGCGGGCCTTAAACGCTGGATATAACAAGTCTTAAAATATCTTTAAATTTTTGAAAATATAACTCTTAAAAGTACCTTTTATTGCAGTCATTTTCTAAATCCAGGTGTTCTTTACAGATATTTGTCTGACAATGAGTTCGAGGATATTCAATTAGTAGTACCTTCTCATGATCGAGGAGCCATCCCGAAAGAGTATCATGCTGCTCCTAATGCGCTTCTAGATGGATTTAACTGTTTCCTTTGATGGATTGGCTCGCTAATTGATCTGTGAAAATGGAATAAAATTTTTACCAACGCAATGCAACAACTATAATAATAATAAAAATAGACAATGTCGTAAATATAGACAAAACCTTCATTCCAGTGCATCATCCACAAGTGAGTCCATTGGAACACTCTTCTTGGGTTGGGAAATTACCTTCAATAGGATTTGTCATAGATACTGCTGGAGATGAGGTCACCGAACAGGCATCAGCTTTTCTGACCTTTGCAGTGCGAACACCAAGACTTAAAATCTATCATTAACAATGATAATTTTTTTCCTGAGATCATGCCTTATCTAAAGAAGTTTTCCCGAACTCTGTGTGACGTTAAGGATAAAATAGTGAAAGCCCAAAACCGATGGAAATAGTATACAAACAAACATTGAAAATCGACTTCTGTATACAAGCCTAGAGATTACGTATGAATATAACCACACTCTGTTAGTAAGGCTAAAATGGGGATAAATTTTAAACTGATGCCAAGACAAGACACACCTTAAGTAATTCTCTCACAAAGGTCTCGAAATGAGATCTCCAGTTGTGGTAAACCAAACTAAATTTTATGTGCTTATCACTTTTCGTCTATAACTTCTATCATGGATCGCATCAATTTTCCTCACCAGTGATATCACTAAAAAACAGAGATATTC
Organism: Nephila pilipes; assembly: GCA_019974015.1. NCBI lineage: Eukaryota > Metazoa > Arthropoda > Arachnida > Araneae > Nephilidae > Nephila > Nephila pilipes. The sequence continues at coordinate 329,849 of BMAW01000572.1, read as the reverse complement.
TATGAAAGGTCACACACTTACGAAGAATCTAAACGGTAGCGAGAGGATATGGTAAGCGCTAATTATCCAAACCCGGTTAGGTGTATTATTTAGTTAATCCTTCGGTAGATGTCGCTACCTTTACACAATATCCGAATCCTGTAACTTTCTGGTCCACAAGGTTCTCCCCATTGCAGTCGAAATGACATTGACAAGGAGTCAACCTGCAATTTTGAGTGTTGTTAAAATTTTCCAATTAATGCGTTTGTAAATTAGTAATGTGTTCGTCCAATATGTTAGTGTTAGTAAATAAACATCTTTCAACTTAACTTTACTGAGTTAGCCGATTGAAACAATTAAATTCTAATGGGAAAGCTTCCAGTGATATGATACTGTGAAAAATATTTTAAAATCATTTATCATTATTCTTCTAGGTATAAAGGTTTTTTTTAAAGAAAATTTCAATTGGTAGGATGAATACATTTAAATAAATAATTTTTGCTTCATAAAATCAGTCAATCAATCAATGTGTTAGCGGTAAAAGCTTTCCTGGTATGAAGTATATCACAAATATTGAGAAAACGACTTTAGCGTTGTTTTGATCAAATATTGAGATCATTTGTGTTTGCTTATCCTTTTAATTTTTTTAACTCATTTCAGTTAAAATTATTTAATAATGTATATTAATTAGTATAATTTATTTTAAAAGGATACGTTAATTTACTTTGGTTCAAATGAATTTTTGCTCGCTATCTTTTTTCTGCGTTCGAACTTTTGTTTTGACTTACGATTCCTGGTTTAATACCATATTGTCATATCGTAATTATCTGATGTGAGATGGGTTGGATCCGTAATACTAGACTAAATACACTTCTCTCGGTCCCAAGTCTGAGAGAGCTTATAATGATTTTATCTCCATTTTTTTTTTTTTTTTTTTTTTTTTTTTGCTTAAGTTCTTAATTATTTTCTCCTAAGATATATTTTGTAGTTCTTAGTCGGGCTTTGATTTATTATACTTTGCTATAATTCTCTACGTTACTGTATTTATATTTTAATTTTTAATTGTTTTCATGTTTCATGTGCATTCTTCAATATTTTGCAAAATTATACTTTCTGTAATTTAATGACTTTTTTAAATTCCTACTATTAGCTCACACGCTCCCTTTGTATATTTATATATCTTGTTCAAATTTTTAATCGTTAGTAAAATACTTTTTATTCATCCACTCAAGTTCAAATACATTTTTTTTAAACTTGTAGAGGATGACACTTGATGTTAATACAGTTTTTTCAAATATTAATTCATTAATTAAATTTAATTGATGAAAATGCAGTTTAGCCCAACCACTTGGCGCGACTTCAAAAATTGCCAAACTTGGCTATTTTTCTTGGCTGAACTTTAAGTCCGCGAAGCGGACTAGTGTAGTCATATTTGCAAAATACCGCCAAATAATTCCTGTCGCCAAGGGTGTTTGGACATTCCAACCATTTAATTTGCCGGATGAATTAAGAAACAGGCTAATGCTTCTACTTTGTTATTTGTCTTGCAATGGAAAAGTTGATAGAGCTTCGGAGTAGAATCTTCATGCCTTCGAATCTAATCTAGTCAAAGCATAAATTAAAAAAATAAAAACATATATAGAAAGGAAAATGGAAAATTACAAAGAAATTTGTTTTCTATTTTGCCACATAATATTGTGATTCTATCATATGTATATACACATTTATATCAATTGTAATTATTTAATAAAAAGTAACTAAAATATAAATTTTCATTGTTGACCTAAGTAGGAATTTACTTTTTTTTTTTTTTTTTATGTTACTTGTTACATTATAACTTCGTTTGTTTTAAATTACAGATAATTACAAATAATCTAAACTTATCTGTGTCTTTATCATGTCTACATCCTTAGAAATCAGAAACATTCAACAAATTTTCTTTTACCTTTAACATAAAAAGTTTTGAATACAATCAAAACATTGAAGTACTGGAGACAAAATAAGAAAAGCAAATTCCATTGATTTAAACAAAAATGAAGTACTTGTAACTAAATCAGTTGCTCTCTATGAATATTGTGATCTAAGAATAAGTAAACATATTTAAATGCAAGAGAATTTTCTGACCTGAAAAGAATTTCAGTGTGTGTGTGTGTGTGTGTGTGTGTGTGTGTGTTAGAAGAGAATATTTAAACACATTGCAACTATATTTAGAAAAATATAAATTGTCTTCCAATACAGAGTTTAAGAATCCGAATATTTTACTGAACTTACGACTTCAGTTAGTTTAGAATTATTTTAAGGATAAAGATTAATGGATATATTTCCTGTCTGCCCAAAGTATTGAATGCTCAAAATTTCATGTCAATTAAATAATTACTTGACAGGCAACCTTTTAACAAGTATTTTGGATGAACAATGTATGAACATAAATTATCTGTTACTGGCAAATAAATTTAAAAAAATTTTAATTACTCTTCGGCGCTAGACGTGACCTCCGAAGCATCGGCGGATGTTATTCTACCTCGTGCAGGGAGAAAGAGTAATTGTTGACCTTGGATCGAACTGCTATTTCGAACCCTGTACCAGTGAGTCCGAAGAAAAGTTAATTGGTCGCTTTTTGTCATGCCTGAAACAACTAGGCTGAAGAGTCGTCTCATCTGGATAGTTAGCAAGGTGTTTTAACTTCTGGCACTGTTGTAGAAAAGAGTCGCAGCAAAGCGAAGAGCATCATTTAAAGTTAAATTTAACGTAGAGTTTTACTCAAATATTGTTTAATTTTACGTAAGCTATTAAAATACTTCATTTTTTTTTTTTTTTTACAATTTTTTGCTTTGTGCACATATATTTCTTTTCATTTTCCCTTTTAAATTCAGAAATTGCATAAAATATATTAATTGTATCAATTTATTAAGTAACATTTATTACATCTCTTTCAAAAATATAATATCGATATTTATGAAATGATGCACTTAACTCATTAATAAACAGTAATATTAAGTTGATTAATTTAACTGTAAATATTTTGAAGTATATTTTTTTTTTCATTCCTTTTGAAAGGAAATTTACTTTTAACTGTAAATAAAATGTTCCGAAAGCTTACTTACTAATGCAATTGATTTTTAAGCTTCAATTTACTATCATCATATGAGATTTGTCTCTAAATTGTAGTTTCACTCTAAATAATTACAAGGGATAAATAGAATAAATCTAGTACAATATTTTTCGTCTAATATTCATGAGAAGTATATCGAATATATGTGTATTCCATAAACGGCTCAGACATATATGTATGAATTCCGTTGAGGGTTATATTTCAAAGGAAGATATCAAAAATAAATGATACTTTCATCAATCCATTACATGATCAATGCCATATGTTTCTTTTCATCTTAACAATGCGGAAATATCATCAGATATTCTCGTAACGCAAGAATGATCGTGAACTATTTCATCTGTATAATATAACAGCCGTTTCTGTGTGTGTGAACTCGTTTCTTATATATATATATATATTTCATGTCGTGAGTCCAAGCGAAACATTACAAGACAAATATATAGATATCATGTTTTCTGATATTTTCAATTAATTATTAAATTATTTTACAGTTATATTCCAATTCTAGCATACAGCAATGTATTTCAACCATGAATATATTCATGTATTCTTGTTGCTTTATTTTATTCAATGCATTCCTTTCATATATATTTATCTAAGAAGTTTACCCAAGTCAAAGTTTCGAAAATCAGATATTTTCTTTCAACTTTATCATTTCATAATAATTAATGGGAAAAAAATATCTTAAACATGTCAAAAATAACAATAAAAACAAATTAGTGTTAAAAATTTGGATAAATTCTGTAATTGTTCAAGATTTTTACACAAATTGAATGTATAGAATTATCTTCCGAAAATGCTCGAAAATTAGGGAAGAAATATTAAATAAATAAAGAGAAAAAAGAAAAATGTATTTCCTTCAAAAAAAAAAAGTGAGAGAATTGGACCGAAATGCATCATTAGGAATGAATTAATCAATTGATTTAGTTATGTTGTGATCTGCGATTTATTGATTATTAATAGGTACAAAAATTACATTCATTTATTTACTTACAAAGAACTCTACTTTCATGTAATGCTACCAAATTTATAAGACGTGATGTTTAGCTTTTGAAAACTTTTTTTTAATTACTTGTTAGTCTAATTGTAGCTAACATTATTATTTTTGATGCTTGATTCTTTCGAGAAATTTGATTAATTTATTCATTAATTTAATAGCAAAGGGGGAAAAAAATGCAGCATTGCTTTTGATTCAGGCTTGTTCTAAAACTTCTGATGAAGATTAGATATAATTGGTTAGAAAATTCTTGCTCTTATGGTTCAATGACAATTATAATCTTTCAGTTATGGTTCTAGCTAAAAAATTCCAGAAATGATCCGAATATTAATTACCAAACCTCTGTAAAATATAGTAAACTTGGTGATATATTCAATTCTGGTGCATTGAGAAGGTATTTTAAAGCATGTTTTGTGAATACAAAAACTATTAATAGATCACACAAATTTTAAAATGTTATATGGTTCGAAAGAATCACTTTAATCAGAATTCTTAATCGAAATATACAAATTATAAGAATAAACTGATTTTCAGTATCTCTCGGAAAATATTCATTTTAAGCATCCATGCTTCAATACGAAATATGAAGAAATTATTCATTAATCAATTTCTAGGTTGTTTTTTTTTAAATTCAAACTCAAGCTCAGTGGCTAGCGTCTGTGAGAAAATAACGTTTGGTAACAAATGTGAAGAGATTTTGCTTCAAGATAATGCCGGAATTATATAAAGCAGTGCTAACTATACCACAAATGCTTAACATAGAATATGAATCTTCTGATTTTGTCCCATAGATTTCCGTCCTTTCTACTACTGCAACCATATTTTTGATCAAAAAGCACTTCTCCAATATTCATCATTTTATCAAGCAGGATGAAGTACTTCATACTTCCTGAGATACTGATATTTACAAATATGGTCATTATGATTGTCCACTGATGCTATTGATGTCGTTTTAAGTAACTCTAATTATACAAACAATCTTTATTATTCTTCAGTCGTCCTTAAAATTGTTTATTTCTGTCGCAACATACAATTTTTCACTGTTTTGAATGTAAAGTGAAAAACTTATCTGCCACTACAATATAGAAGAGTTAAGATATTATAGACATGCATACACTTTGCACATGAATGAATGTATTAATTCAAAGTATAAATGTGTAACGTAATAAAATGCATTGCTCTCATTTATGTAAGCGAAGTTAGAATGTGGTAATATTAACAGGGTCATTATTCCACTAGAAAAAATACCGTTAGCTTAGGTTTTTTTTTAAGCAGATATTTTACATTTAAATTTAAAATCACTGGTAGAATTATGAAAACTCTTTGCAACAAATACATATATATATATATATATATATATATATATATATATATATATATAT
>BMAW01000572.1:309162-324366 GCA_019974015.1 Nephila pilipes | reverse complement strand
ATATATATATATATATATATATATATATATATATATATATATATATGGAGTCTCTGAAAAATCTCTGAAATATCCAAAATTTCTGAAATAAAAATGTGTACATCTTCCCCAAATTCTTTTATAAATATATATATATTTTGAAATGCTTGTAATTTATCATTAATACATATATACATTGAAATTGCGCATCCTTATTTTGTTATAAGACAGAAAATATTTATTGAATTTAAGGAATTTTACATTCTTATGTCTTTAATAATAGGGAACACTTATGAATAACAACCATTTGAATAAATCTAAAGTTGCACAGTTAAACAGATCTTTGAGTTTCCGCCTTTCTTTGTCAATTAATTTATGATTTGACTAACTCCGAAGAAACTACCTAATAATTTAAAAGATAAGTGAAATAGAATATCTTTCATCGAATTACTTATACTTCCATCCAAACAGTTTGACTTCCAGCAACTTCTTCACAACTTCCAAACTTACTTCCTAACACTAGTCAGTGAAAGATGGAACTGAAAATTAAGATATTTAGCCATGTTGATTATGAACATTAAGACCGGTAATTTTCGCATCTAACGAGAAAAGCACTTGACAGCATAAAAGCATAGTCGAGATGAATAAAAGTTGCTTTCTTCTTGAGTGCCGTCATTTTACGACCGAAAATGTCTTGTCTCCTTTCTACTTGGAGTGTAATTAAATTATATTCGAAGCTATCTTTTGACAGGATATCAAATATACCATTCAGAGCATACTGCGTCACAGCTGTACCTTCTGTCATAGACATACAGGCTTTCAAGTCAAACTTTTCTCACTCTAATAGGAATTCTTTTTTCACAGCATTTGGTTGTTATGTTATTAAGCTGAAAAAAGTTGTGTAGAGCTCATTGTGAAATAGATTTTTAAAGCTGTGATGCGTTTTACTTTTAAGAAGTGACTTTATGGGGGCGCTACTGCATACAATGTATTAGGAATTAAATTAATCAACTTGTCAAATAATATAACGCTTTAATGGAGAAATGTTAAACACAGATATTGGGGAAAAAGGAACCACAGAATTTCTAGGCTTAAAAATTAATAGTAATTTGCATTGGTTATCGATAATTGTACTTCGAAAACAGTAAGAACACATTTTTAGCGAACTTTTTAATTTTAGTGGTCAAATAATTTTACAACCGTTTCGCTTCCTTAAATAGATTGTTTAATGTTTTAAAAATAGAAAAGACACTAATTAACAGTTACATTTTAACAATTTATTTGTCGAAATCAACAAAAATAGGATCCGGATTACGTTGAATCGGAGTGAACCAGCTGGTGTTGTTGAATCTCATTTTTGATTTTTTTGAGATAGTATTAAAAGGCTTTGTTGTTGAGTTCAAATTCATTGATATATTCAATCACTTTGAAAAAAATTCTACTTCCATGGCTGTCTAAGGAAATCGAAATTTGAAGCCTCTCCTGACGGAACTAATTTAAATTTTACCAAATTTTTTTTTTAATTTGTATATGCTAATTCAGTTTCTATTCGAAAAAAAATATATGTAAGTTGCAATTAATATTTCATTAAATTATAAGCAACTGCTTAGATTTTGCCCATTTAAACAAAAATTACTTATATATATCAACAAAACTTTCTGCTATTGCGCAGGTATCACTTTAATTAAGATAGTGCATTTTTTAAGAAATTTCTTGCTCGATAGTGATGACTGTCATTTAAATGTGGTTAAAAGCAAAGAATTTTTAAATTGGCATTCAGAACAGCAATAATTTTAAGAAATAAAGCACTTACATTCAGTATGCACGTCTCATTAATTAAATATAAACAAAATGAGGCACATTCTTGATGTGTTTTTGATGTAATTTCTTATAAACAAATTAACGTCACCTGTTATTAAAGATGAATAAAGGTAAACTACTAAGGGTAGCTCAGCATTTTTTAAGTTTCACCATTTAAATCCAAGTTTAATTATATTATTCGATTATCAACCATAACGTTTTGCTAAAAGAAAGTAGCACAAGAACCATTTTGCTTCATCTGAAATTTAAAGTATGTTTGGGCGCTTAATATTTTCATGATTTTTTCTCCTCACATTACTCAAATATACTTTAAATTCTAGCTTTGATTGTTTCTATATATGTGGGCATTTCTTTTTAAATTCCTACTATTGGTTCACACCCTCCCTACATATATCTTGTTCAAATTTTCAATCGTTAATAAAATACTTTATATTCATCCATTCAAGTTCAAATACATTTTTTAAACTTGTAGTGGATGACACTTAATGTTAATACAGTTTTTTTCCAAATGTTAATTCATTTAATTAAATTTAATTGGTGAAATGCAGGTTAGGCCAACCACTTGGCGCGATTTCAAAAATTGCCAAACTTACCGATTTTTTTTTTGGCTGAACGTTAAGTTCGCGAAGCGGACCAGGGTCGCCACATTTAGCAAAATAATTCCTGTCACCAATGGTGGTTGGGCTAAGCTGCATTCCAACCATTAATTTAACAGATAAATTTATTTTGCACTTAATATTGTGATTCTATCATATGTAGATACATATTTGTATTAATTGTAATTATTTAATAAAAAGCAGCTAAAATAAAAAAAAAATTTCTTTGTCGACTTAAGTGGGAATTGACTTTAGTGTGTGTGTGTGTGTGTGTGTGTGAGAGAGAGAGAGAGAGAGAGAGAGTTACTTGTTTTTTAACAAACTGTGAAATGTTTTACCAAAAACTAAATTAATCTTAATCAAATTCATGTAAGATTTAGGTAAGTTTTTTGGCTTCACTCTCTCTCTCTCTTTTGGCATTTTCTGTGATGAATGAAACTTTCATGATGTTTCGTACCTAAGACACAGTTTGTTGGCTTGACAAGAAATATAAGGAAATTATGAAAAGAAACATTTATTTCAGAAGCAGATATTAAGGAAGAAAAATTAATTTTCGTAGATTTAGATATCAAAAATAAATAAACAACATATTGAACTTTTTGGGTATTACAAAGTTGATGTATTTTAAAATATTCAATTAAATGAATATACTACCCATATCATGCATATGAGCAGAACAAAATAAAATCTCTTTGCTTGAAGTATAAAATAAAATGTTGATTCTTTTTCATTACACTGAATAATATCTACAGTTATCAGAACAGAAGAACGAAGTGTTTAACATCATATGTTATGTTAACGTTATATGACATAGATTTTTAAAAATAAATAAGAATTGTTCATCTAAATTGCATTTTAATCTAAAGTAATATATCTTATCGAAAGAAATAATCTTTATTCTAACGAAAAATAACAATTATATCCAATAACGCTTTGAATAATGTTTTTTTACTCGTTGTAGGGTTTCTAACACTTGTTTTATATTGAAAATTCTCTCACTGTAATTCCTTGATATAAATATTGTAAAGCATTGTTTTGATTAAAAAATACCTAAAGAGAAATAATTTATATATGCGGCTTACGCCTTTTCTGGAGCTTAATTTAATATAATATATAACGCTTCTACTGACGGTTATTTTCTTTTTTTATGTCTTTATGGGTAGATCGTAAGGTTAAAAACGACAACTTGTGCCTCCCATTGCAACTCGTTAAATGTTTCTTTTAAGTCATCGTTCATAATCCACCATTAAAATACAGAAACCTTAACATTTCACCTAGCGTTTGTGCGAACCTGTGTAACGAAATAAAATGACACGACGAAACCCCAAAGGTGTTTTAAAATCCAGTAAACCAGCCAGTGTCGTTTAATTTCCTAGGCTCCGTGGACGGGTAGATTTTATTTCCATCTGCGGCTCGGTCAAAACGCATAAAAAACGTCAGCCGTTTTCTACGACAGTGGTTTTTATTGCACGTAAAGCATCGCGTCTACTTGCTGTTTACTGCCTGGTTCTTGTGAATTCGAGGGCTGGCTTCTTTCTCCAACTATAAACAAACAGAAGCAGCTCTTTAAACTTTTGATGCACGTCCATCGGTGCAGCGAATTGGCCACAAAACCGTAAACTGGCCCTCGGAAAAGGTTGTACATCGCTGACAGGTCGCACGTGCTCTGGAAGATGAATTCATTGAGGGACGATTCTGCCCCACAAATTCGATCCCATTGAATTGAGCCGGCGTTGGTAGCGAGACTTGAAGGTCAGTGGCTGGAATGAATGGTCTAATCATTTATTGTTCTTTCTAGTGTCGAGGAGAATGCTGTCATTTAATACCTTCCTACCTGCAGGTTGTTCAGAGACACGGAAAAGAATGTATTTGAATCTTGCAGATAAAATTGCCAACCAAAAAAAAAATTAAAACTGTTCCTTTATCTACTTAAGCTTAAAACTAATTTTTTTAAAAAATGCGTTGTGCTTACTCTGGCTAAAAAAGCATTGATATACAGTAGTAAATTAACTTATACTGAAAATTTCTTGAGTACTAATTCAAAGTATCGCACCTTTATGAATTCTTAAAGAGTAAGTAAAATGTTACTTATCTGAAAAGTTGTTTCGGGAAAGCTGATGATCTGTAATCACTGGTCGGGTTTCTGAAAAATCTTAATCCTCAAGCGAATAGCGTTTTGATCTTTATTGCATGTTAAATACAAATACATATAATACATATGCTAAAATTTCCCTTACAAATTCGATATGTTTCAGATTTGTTGTTCTAAAGATATAAAGTCAATAGTTTGTTGCCATCAACTGAAGCAAAACTATTTACATGTCTTAAAAAAGATGTTGCTTCGTTCATTCCCTTATAAAAATTTGAAAAATAAAAAAATAATAATTTCAACGTAAGAAACTCCACGGGAAAAGGAGCCTCCAATCACAGGCTGGGAAAACAGCAGGAGACGCTACAGGTATCATGCATTGATTTGATAGAAGGCTTAATAATTCAATTTGAAAATTATTCTACTTGAAATAATGACTTTAATACAACGCTCATCATATCCATTTACCAACTTTTTTTTTAAATTTAACTCTAGGTAAGTACCTTTTCGAATAGAATATGGTTCAAAAATTCGAAAGATAAGCCTTTTGAATCATGCATCTAAAAGGGAGCTCATTTGAATAAAATATTTTCTTTTACCTACAGAAAAAGAATCTTTTGAAATGACTCTTTTCTCAAGAAATAATTTTTAAAGCATGATTCTTTCTATGAAGGAAAGAAAAATTTATATTATTGACAATCAACTTATCTGATAGAATGTTTAATGTTTAAGTTAAAAAAATAGTTTTTTTTTTTTTTCAGATATTTAAATTGTTTAAATTTTTGGTTTTTACTCTACAGGTCTTTGGTTTTGGTTTTTACTCTCTCTTTTTCTGTACAGCAATATATATATATATATATATATATATATATATATATATATATATATATCAGTCCTAGCCCAGTATATATGGAAAATTTAATAAGCCCATCAGCATATGAAGGAGGTTTCCGTAAATATGATTCATTCTTGGTGTTGCTTCTAAATATGTGGAGGGAGGGTGAAATCAAAATAAAATAAGATCCAGAATCTAAAAAGAAGAATTGAAATTAAGAGACATATTGTTGAATATGGTACTTTATGTCCGTTGCTCCCTAAAACCTTTGCTGAAATAAATTTTCTCCTGTCAACAACAGTCGAACTTGTTAGGCCTAACTGGGGATTTTTCGAAAATTCATACGGAATATTCAAAAATTGCGAAATTACTTAGTGATTTAAGAAAAGTAAATCACATTTTAATTTTGATCAGTCTCAAACCAAAGCTTTTGAAAAGCTCAGCGAAACATCGACTAACACAATTTAATCTCAAATATATTTAAACAAGAGGAAGGAAATGGATTGCTTACAGAAGCAAGTCTATAGGGTTGCTACAATTTACAGATGAGGGAAAGGAATATCCTGTCTATTATTATCAAAAATTATCAAATAATTTTCAAATATGTGAAAATATGTGAAAAAATTGTGAAATCACATATTAGAATACTATTCAAATATGTGAAAAAAATTATCAAATATTTTTCACAGATTGTATTATTCATTTTTGAAAGTAGTCTTCCGTTAAAATTTAATGCATTTCTAGTTTTTTTACCTCAGAATTCTAACCTACTATCAAGCTATTTTACTATTTTATAAATGTTTAATTATAAGAATACTTATTTAGTACAATGAGAAACATGAAGTCGTAAAGGTGCAGTTGAAATCATTTTGTATGCTGTAGTAATTTTGTATTTTATACTTTTAAAAGTTAAAGTGCCAAAAAATTACTCTCTTTTATTAAAAAAAATTGTCTTGTAATATTTGAAACTTAAAATTGTATGTATTTATAAAATTGTAAGTTTTTGTTAAAAATTTAAATATATTTTATTAATGTTCACATAATTTAGGTATGGTTAATTCCTGCTACCATAAACGTATGGCTACAGTAAAATCTTTTATAAAGCATCAAACTTACTTCGACATGCAGGACTGACTAACGAAGCAGATAATATAGTAAGTGTAGTGCACCTAATAAAAATTTTATCAAAAAAAAATGTTATGCAGGACCATTTTGAATTTGTATACTGTATAACAATACGAAAGGAAACCATTAACTCTTTAGAAAAATTCCTGACATGAAAATTGGAAAAAAATGCTGTTTAGAATGTGAAATATTCTGGATATAAGACTTTCAAAATTGTCGAAAAAGTTGTATATGTTTGTTGCTATCAAAAGGGCTTTCTGATATAATGGATAGAAAGAAAGGAAGTATAAAAATGGCTGGCATTAAGAAGAGGATGAATGAAAATTGTGAAGAAAGGGTTTGAAGACAGCGTTTCATTCAAATACTAACAAATTTTCTCTATAAAGCTGAGCGTACATACAGTTTTAGTCTTTTGGAAAATATTTATTACTGAATTTTAATAGTATATAATTGCAACTTAGTCTAATTATTATTCATACAATTGTGTTGATATCATGGATACGAAATTGTTATTTATATGTGTACGTTGTGTAAATTTTTTTTGAAGTAAAACTTTTTTTCTTTTGCACATTGTTTTAATTATTTTTCATTACATTTCATTAAATTACTCGATTAATTTATTTAATAAACATTTATAAAATACTTGGGCCACAATTTATGAATTTTCCATCTTAAACCTTTATGCTGGTTAGCATAGCCACACAACAAATAACAAAATTTAATATGAGATATCGTATAACTTAAAACATAAATAAATTCAATTTGTTCAATACAATGCGATGCGATGAAATGTATTCGGATGAAAAATCAAAGGGGCTTTTTTCTTTGCTACGCATTAAATAAAATTTGTTTTAATTTAATGCAATTATTATTCTATCACAAAAGCTCTTTTGTTAGCTAATAATGGCAAATCAATATTAAAATAATTTGACCTCAAAACATTCCAAGATCAAATTAAAAAGAAGTAGTTAAAAAGGTTTGAAGGACACATGACTTCTTTACAACTGTCTTAAAATTCTGATTAATTTTATTAATTTTCAGACATTTCTTTATTTCTGATTACATATGATTGAAGGTAATACATCAATCAATCAATAAATAAAAACTTTATTTTTTATTTTTTATTTCAATCCAATAAAAAATTTAGGAGAAACTTATTATTACATATATTTGAAAATTAAGTTCATTACTGGTAAAATCAGGCATCAAATATAAACGCAAAAACTTTTGAAAAGTGTTCAACTATGACATTTTGTGGTTAACTAAAACAGCAGCAGCTTTAGTACCTAGTCATTACTTTCCCTTGTCTAAAAGAATATAGAGTATCAAATACAATAAAATTACAAAATTACTTAGAAAGTAAATGACAAAATATTACAAATCATTCACCATTATTTTTCCCAATGGCTTAAATATAGCGGTGAATAGTATTCTTTGATTCAATTTCTTACAAGTTGTAAGGTTTTCTAATAAATTCTTATTGTCTGATTTTTGTATTTATTTTTGAAACACTGTTCCGTCTGAATGCAAATCCAATTAGAGCTAATGATTCTCGTAAGTAATTTAAATTTCTTATTAATACTTTAATAAAATAATTATCTAAATTAGCTAATTCATAAGGATATTGGCTCATATTTTTTTACAATCTTGGAAATAATCTTATAATTTGTAGGTCAACATTGAATGAAATACAGAAAATGAATCAAACCGCAAATAACATTTTTACACTAAATAGTTTTTTAAAATCATCAGTGTTTAGTTAGTGCACATTAAAAACATGTATCTTATAAATTAAATAGTCCCTAACATGTTTATTCAATTGAAAACAAATAGATTACCTCCGGAAATTGCGAAAATATTTTAAAGAAACTAAATCTTTTTCTTGAGACAAGAAGTAAGGGTATTTCAGAGTAACTAAAATTTAAGTAAAATGTATGATTCATCCTAATTTACCACACATTGAAAAAGAAGAATAGCAATTTTCACATCTAACTTTAAATTCAAGAAAAATTTATATCCAATGGCATCGTGAAATTTCTACTGATTGCGAATGTTTTTTTTCTATTTATTTCACTTATATTTCATGAATGGCATAAGCAAGGGCAAGGGTTTCAACCCGTCCCCTAATAATCAATAGCCTGGAAGAAAAGCTCTTATGTTTTTAATTTTAACATACATATATACGCTTTCGTAAGCGTATTTTTTTAAAAAAATTGCCACACACCCTCCGTAAAACAAGCTTATATAGGCCACTGTTTGTCATAATCAAGCGATTTTAATATTGAACCTTTTTTTTTGTTTAAATTGTTGACACGCATGAATTCACACGTATACATACAAATTATTATGAGCATAGCATATTGTAATATTTTCTTTCAATGAAAATTTTGTGACGGGTCTATCAGTGACCTTGTCGCTAATAGTCCTTTTGTGGAATTTTCAGTCCTCAAACAATTATTTGTGTTGGAAAGCTTTCTCCAAAGAAGAGAACGTGTTCATGCAAATTATTATGATATATATAGTATAAGCTTTCAAGAGGAAAGAGAGAGGGGGGGGGGAGATAGGATAGATTTTTTTATAGATGAGCAGTTAATAAAGTAAATTGTTTTAGAAATGTCGACCTTTCCTTCCCTACCTTCCAACCCTTCGCCATTACAATTTAAACGCAGCAAATTTAAAATAGAAAAAAATTGATACAATAATTAACTACAATGTTTAAATATATGTTAAATCTTTTTAAAAATATTTTTGTTTTTATTTTAGTACCAGATACAAATTTGAATTTACTATTTGGGCAAGCTTTTAGATAGTAAGCAATTTGTATCTACAACTTTGTATCAATACTTTTTAATCTGTATATTATTTCTAAAAAAATTTAAGTAGAAATAATGTACGAAAATTATTACATCATTTATTTATATACAAGTAAAGTGCTGGTTTATTTCGTAAATTTCTTCAATTTTGTACGATAATGAAATCAATCATTCAAAAAAAAAAAAAAAAAAAAAAGGAAGATATTGGAGCGGATTTTTTTAACTAAATTTTTAAAATTCTTAACACTTTTTTCAAGTTTAATAGAAATATATTTTTTAAGTTATATGAATTTTTTACAATGTTTATCCGTTTATTAAAAACATTCAGTTAGAATGTAGTTCAGAGTTTTTCATAGAAATTGCTTTATCATAAATTATAATTTATTTAGTCAAAATTATGCAATACATTTCAACCTGTTTGTTTTGATCATTACGTTCATTTACGAATACTGGAGCAATGCACTGGTAAGATATTGTCCTCGTCATGACGAAGCAGCACGCAATACAGCGTGTTTTATCTTGCAATAATCATGTGAAGAAAAAAAAAAGAGGAGCCATTAGATGTAAAAGAGATATTTATACTTTAGAAAAAGGGGAATTTAACTAAATTGTACTTATATTCAGCATTATCTAGGAGCTGGGTAACAAGTAAGTACGACTCACGCTACTCTAAAGTGAAACTCAAAGTAGTTTAAATTTTTAAAAAATATTATCATTAAGAATAATTAATTCAGAGCGATTTATTTTTTCAATTTCACATGCTTTATGACTTTCCACCTATTTTCTGTCGGATTCATGTGGAGAGAATTAGCTGGCTGAGGTAAAATTTGAATATTATTTTTAATTATAAAAACAGTAATATTTCTTGCTTTATGACAAAGCAGGCTCTGCGCCCTGCATAGTAAAATATTCACCAATTGGGAACCATTCTCGAAGCTGGCGCATCACGCGAGTTTGCGATACTTCTCTGTATTGGTTTTTCCTCGTGGATTTTTGAAGTAAATCAATTGGTTCATTGGTCTTGCCTAATGGTTTCTTGGTGAAGGCTTCCAATTCCAAAAGACTTATTACAGAGCACACTAGTATTACGATGGGATGTTTAACCCTTTCGGTAATGCAATCCGGATGAAACATTTTCCCACGATACCGCTTAAGAAACGAACTTTTGTTTGCTAGAATTTCAAACCTGGACTCGTGTGAGAAACGCGCCTGAGGTTTACGAAGTAAAATTATTAATGATTGAAAAGGCATCATATGCCGAAGCTCTCGATCAAGATGCTTCGTATTATTCCTTCGGTAAGTTTAGGGAATTTTATAGGATGATTTCAGAAAGAATTTTCTTCGGCTAGCCGTCTTAAGAGGGTTCTTTTCGAAACAGCAATCCCTGCATCCCGAACCAATTGGGCTTGTCCCGAGGCATTTTTTTCTTCTTTCGAAACAATTATTCATAATTACTTATCAGAATGAAGCATTGTTTTTGGAAGAAGCGCCAGATTGCATTGCTGCATTGGCCTACCTGTTCTCCCAATCTATTACCTATCGAAATCATCCAATCGATTATCCGAGAATGATTGGGCTGGAATACACCAACCACTGCTTCACCAGATGACCTTGGCAACTATGCCAAACCCATAAAGACATTCAGAGCCCCTTTCATTCAATGTGTAACTACAGTTATTGCCGACCATAGGGGCTACAATCTTTGATGACTCCGTCATCTTTCTCAATTCGCAGAAGGCTGTATTCCAAATCATTTCATCTTCGTACTGTGTATGATCTTTCCTAATAAATTTAGCTTTGATACATTTTGTCCTTCTTGTTATTGCATTTGCCCTTTGGATAACCCTCAATGTCTAGCTCTCTTTGAAAAATGTTGTTATTTTTCTTAAATAAGAACATCAAATATCGATGGCAAGAACAATTAATATTACGTATTTTATAAGATAAATTAAAACGAAGGGGTAAATTATAGTGCTTTTAGTTATCGCTGAAAGTAAAAATATTGAATTAATTTTTCTAAGTTTTTGATCTCCATATATTTTCTAAATTCTTTTAAAATATCCTCATTTCTTTCTCTCTTTTATTTGTTTTCATAACTATCATTCAACATCAGTCAGATTTGTTAAAAATATCCTCACTAATAGCAGCTGTTTCATGTAAACTATATTAAGCTGAGCTATCTAAGTCAACTTCTTTTGTCTTATAATGCCATTTTTTTATTCCTTTTTGGCCATCTCTGAGTATTTTCAGTCACGCAATTATGCCACACCCTTTGAATTAAAATTCAGGATATTAATAATTATTACTGATTAGCGTCGAATAGAATCAAATTTCTATTGAAAATGTACTTATCTTAGATCAGGGGCTCTTACCTAGAGCTCCATGATTGCCTTTCAGAGTCAGTGAAATGCTTCAGGGAGGGGTGGGGGGTCTATGATCTGCGATAAGAAAATATCGGCTCATTACTTTTATGTTTTGTTGCAACTAAATATATCATGGGCGTTTTTATCTCATAAATATTTGCAATAAACGACAGTAGTATTAGTAAATTTACAATCAAGAATATCACTTTGTAGGTTTATGTGTTTTTTGCTTCTTAGACAATAAACGGATATTTTTCAATGACATTTCTTTAATTTAAATAATCTATTTCAAATTTTTAATACAACTTTGTTAATTGTAATTATACTTAAATAAGGATACTAATTATTTTATATATGTTAACTGATGTGTCAAGAAACAACTACAGACATAATCGTATCATAATTTTATAATATAAACTGTATCTAAGCATAACTTATTTCCTTCATTTTTAGTAAACATTCTAAATTTGCGACCCAGTTGATACAGCTGAATGAATTATTGTGGTATGAGCGACACAAAAGTTATATTTGATTATGCAGCTCTAAGCAATTGTTTAAATACACCAAATTGTTTTTAAAAAAACTTGAAAGATGTATTTGTTAACAAACTCATTGGTGAATAATTCATTTGTAGGAAGTAAATGGATAAATATATTTATAAAAATTAACTGCTTAATACTAATAATTTTAAATTATGCATAACTGTTATTAACTAACTATATTTAGGACATTCTTCGAAAAGCAATTATAACAAATGATACAATCATTAGCCCCATTACCACCATTGTACTTTTTATGTGGTCTAAGACTTTCTAAGATAATCTGTACTTCTAATTATTTTAAAATTCTAATGTTTAATTTAAATCTAGTTAGCTGCGTCATTAGAACAATCGTTTGGTAAACATTAGCCATGGATTTGAAGCTCAGTTCTTATTGATGAGGATGGTACGGAATAATAAGTATTATTGCACACATGTGCTAAGTAGAATTGGTTCTCAAAGTCTCTGCAATATGTGCGTGGAAGACGAGTATAATGCACTTGATTCAGATATCGTTTTCGGTTGATTCAAACGGTCATGTTATAAGATATGAGTCACCATGATTCAAAAGCTCCATGATTATGTTATATGTAGTTAATACGATATCAGTTGAAGAAGCTAATCTATTAAATCTGAAGTGATAACTCAATTAACCTAATTGGACTTTAGAAAAAATATATATCTTGTAGATGAGAATACACGAAGCTTAGTTGAATCACTTAATTGCACACTATCACTCCTTTCCTCTCATTTGTATCAACGTGTAACTAATCGGGCAAAGCTGTCAGATAAAAATTTCGTTGGTTGTTGACGATGCCAAGTTTTCATGGAAGCTTATTCCGTCCTCAGAATGAAAATGGTTCTCTTTAAGGTACATTTTCTTCTTTGGGAAGAGATGAAAGTCGCAAAATTTAAGGCCGGGTCACATGGTGCCTCACTGCATCATCTCTATCTTCTTAAGTTCTCTGCAAGTTGTGTTCATGCACAAAGGATTTTGAAAATCGGGTACAAAACTAAAAAATTGTTATGGCCATAGGGGTATTACTTTTCAATCAAGCAATGAAGCTCTTAAAAACATACAAATAAAAAAACCCATTTTTTTAAAAAAAATTGTAAATTAACTATTAAGCTAAAATCCTTAGCTTAATAATTAGCTTAAGCTAATTTATTACTAAGCTAAGTTGTTTGAAGATAAGAAAGAATAAATGCGTGTGTTATAAATAGTAGAAAACTATACTTACTTAAGCGTATCTTTCAAGATTTATTAAATAGAAAATGAATAAGTGATAAGAGAGAGAGAGAGAGAAATCATTTAACGGTTTAAAGTGAAGTGATATTAAAAGTAATCAATAAAAATTACAAAAAGGTCAAAATTACCTTTATTAGAAAACTGAAAAATAGACATTTTTTTTAAAAAAAAATGGAAGTAAAAACAAACAAAAAAAAGTTATGAAAACCCTAGGCATTGAAAACAATAAATAAAGTCACAATGTATATCTTAAGGGTAAAGAAACTGAAAAAAAAACTATAAAACTGAACGTGTTAGATTCGATTAATTTTAACTTTCAATTGAAGATATTACGATTTTATTTTTGACTCGACATTAATTAACAACTTCTAGAGATTTACATATCTCATCTCCAATTCAATAATTCGAAAGTCCAGTTGACGCAAATATGTTTACCTCTAAATGTCTCAGAATGCATGATCAAACTATAATTTTCTAGCTTTCCGAAAAACGATTCTATTACGTCTGTTACATTTAAAATTTCCAACACATCTTTTCAATTTTATTTTTTCCCCCAATTTTCAATTTCCCCCTTCAGTTCATGTGATGATGGAATTTGTGATAGTTTAATTCTTAATTGCATTTTTGTAATTGACTTAGAGAGACATATTAAATTAAATGTATCAATAATAAAGGTTATATTAAGAGTTTAACACTACATCATTACCTTGTCTTTACAAAACTTTATATCTAATATGCATCTTCTTTTTCCTTTTCGTAGTTTTCTGCTCATTTAAATTAATTAAATGAAACATATATATATATATTATGTATGAAAGGCCTCTATTAGTTAAAAGTGTAATAAATATCACAAAAACAGTTTGACTTGTAGTTATATTTCCTTAATTAAAATACACTTCCCTTCCATAAGATATGAATACTTTTTCAAGCTGTTGAATTTTAACACTTAGCACTTGATTTACATTGAATTTCGTAGTCTTTATCTACTTTAATACTTAAGAAGATAATTTAAAGTATACACATATAATTTTTCTATCATTTCAGCGCTTCTTTTTTTATCGCATCAAAACTCGTTTATCTGCCATTATAATAAATCGAATAAATATTTACGACACTATCCGGCTACTAAAGATTTTCGATAATTTTAACACTTTAAAATCTTTATTACACAAAAGTCTTAAGAATCTTTATATATTTCGAAAAGAAGACAATATGAACTATCAGCTGAGAGTTAAGGCATGTGTGCGTAAATTTTACTTTTCTGAAATTAATGGTAGTTAATGAAACTTAATGGCTAAGGAAGAGCATTAAAATGAAAATTAAGAAACTCGTACAAGAAAGGAGAAAAAGAACAAAATAAGTTAAGATATGTATTATGGGGTTTCTTTCTTTCTATATATAGGTGTGTGTGTGTGTGTGTGTAATTGTGTATATATTTATATGTGTGTGTGTGTGTATTTGTAGGATTTTCCAGCTAATTATCAAAGAATTAATTTTATTTTCCAATGTACTGTAAAACCAGTTCCTCAGTTACTCGATTGGTGGCACCACGAATCAGCGTCATGTGATAGCTCATGCAGCGCCACCTATCCCCGAGCAAAACTGAGCGATATTTCGTCTTCGCTCTCTTTCCTCTGCTTACCGCTTCTCTTCTTCTCTGTTCTTTTCCCGATGAAGTGAACTCTGTACGCCAGAGAGCGTTCCAACGCCAATCACCGATATGGGATAAAATTAATTAGGCTGCCATCTATCTTTCTCAGAAGAAATGTTTACTCCTAATAGACATCACATGTAT
>BMAW01000572.1:266319-304162 GCA_019974015.1 Nephila pilipes | reverse complement strand
TTTTGCAAAAAAAATGTTGTTTTCAATGTTAGTCTCGGGAGTTATTGATTGATGTGTTATATCGCAGATATTATTACTTCCTGTCTTTGTCGTTGCAATTTTATTTATCTATTGTTTTTAACTGGTTATTTCATTTATAGGCTATTTCAAATTTTAGACTGACATAAGTTTACTTATTTATTGGTTTTTATTATAATTATTTCCTTGTATTGTATATAATTCATTCTTTTCTTTTATATTACTAAATATCATGAAAAAATGTTACAATGCATATTACAGCATACCATAAATAATCTTTAGAGTACTCCTGATATCAAAAAGCGTAAAGATATTTTTCAATGCAAGAAAGGTAGCGGGAATTTTATTATTTGCTGTTTTGATAATGTTGAGGATCATCTCTCTCTATGTCTGTAAATATAAGTTAAAATAATCGCTGAAATGTAAGAGCTGTTATTCAATAAATTAAAATTCAGCGAGAGTTTATATTTGAAGGAGTGTTTAAAATTTTAATCGAAAAATTATTATTCACAAAATTTATATGATGTCTTATATCTTAAGCGGTTATTTCATTAATCTTTTACATAACAATTATGTCAATTTTCTTTTGGCGCATTCATGTTTTCATAATTTGATACTCACTTTAACTAGATAATACGATGCAATTTATGTAATTTACTTAAATTTTTGATAGGTTCTTTAAAAAATTCGATTTGAGCCTTTTTCAATGCTGCTGGAAGCAAAGACTGTTTGAATTAGCAAATTAATATGTTTTGATTCTTGAGACGAAAATAGTATGTATGAGGGTGGAAATTATTGATTCTTGATAAAAATTTCATATCAGACATTATTTTTAAGTAATGATTATATTTTATTTTGGGGACAATGGTTTTCCAGTTAAGCTGTCCACCTCATCATATGATAGGATTTCAAAATTATAATGTGAATTCACTGCGGTTAGTTGACCTTGAAATTTTGCAGAAATTGTTTATGAGAAACGTTAATGGAACAAATAAATATATATGTTATAAAAAATAACGTGTTTTGCTTTTCCCATGTTATCTAAGTAACATAGAATGCGAAAGAAACATATTACATTGACACATTTTTTTTAAAATTACATTTTTGCCCCTTCAATCCTTGCCGAAGATACGAAATTGTATTATAAGTAATGATTCACTTTCTTTCAAAAATTAGATTTAAAAAATTTATGTAACTGTATTACATATATTTTTATTTGATTAAAATCGACGAGAATACAGATTATAAAATAAAATAAGGAAACAATTAAGCATTAAAGTATTGACGAAATATTAAAACAATGGTCTTATTTGCAATCTCTTCCATAAGATGGAAATGAAATATTTTAATGATGACAATCTCATTAAGAGATTATAATTGATTCCTTTAAATATATAAACAGATTTTTCATTGAAACGGTATATTTACGTTTCTTGGATGGTGTAAGAAAATAAATATTTTAATGATGACTGCTTCGTTTGGAGATTTTGTTGCTCCTATTAAAAATATACTTTTTTTCTGAAACTATATGATCAACTAATATTTTTGAAAAATTAATATTAAAATTATTTGTTTTGAAGTTATGTATCTAATGATTGCAGAAACTGTAAAATAAAAACAAAATTTCAATTGGGAAAAGAAATCATTTATGAGATTTGAATTATTACATTAATAGCATTGCCGAAATGCAATACTCTAACAGCTTCAGCCCTGTGAATAATGATAGCTTCAAAAACCCCGTGAATTTTAAACAACGCATCATGTATTCGATTCAAAGGGAATATCTTAAATATATATATCTATATATATATAAGCGAAATACCACTGACTGACTCATCACGATATCTCTAAAACTATACAACCGATTGACTTGAAATTTGGTACAGTTACTCATTTTGCGATGTAGACGCTCACTAAGAACGGATTTTACGGAATTCTAATCCTAAATGTAATTTTCATCCGTTAATCTTTTCTTATCCATTGGTTATGTCATTTTTGGCGACTTTATCGCTAAAAATTATATGACCGACGCCAAACGGAATATATTTTTTTTATATGTATACTGTGTATTGCTACCAATTCAGTTTACTTGGCGAGATTTGCGCGTGCGAAATGGAAAATACCAAATAATTTAATATTGATGCGCTGATGGAGGATGGATTTATCACCAAATATCTTCCACCGCCAAGTCGAAGCATTTCAATGACCTTGCATTGTGAATTTTAAAAAGCTATACTATGGTAACCCCAGCTGACTTCCGCCCGCTTTGCTCAGCAAAAAATAATTTTTTATTGTTGTGGAACCTAGACGTAAGTTTTAAATTTATGAGAAAAGTATTTTATTATTAATAATGATTGATAAATTACATTTGTAAATCTAAACGCAATCTTACGAAGATATTGAAGTTGGCTTTTAACAAATGAATAATAACGGTATGTTATTCATATCATTGATAAAAAAAAAAAAGTAGCTGTCAAAATATTTATTGCGATGTACGCATTAACCTAATGTAAACGTTTTGCAAATGTTTTGTTTTTGTATTTTGGCAATTTTTAGTTTATGGTTTCTAGGAAATAAACGTTTTTGTTTTTTTAAAATGGCTGGATATTTTATCGTTTTCAGAATACAGAATTATTTTTAATGATATGATTTTTTAAGAGCTATTCTGTCTATTCAAATGCGGTTTTAGATATGCTGCTAGCATAAGAGTTATCCCTATGTAAAAAGGATAACGTAATACGGGTGATTTCTTGCTAAATTTTTTTACTATACTTTATCTTTTTGTAAGTATTTTTTGTTGAATTTTTAAATAATTTGATTTTAAAAAATTAATTATATTTTTTAACTTGAAAAGTATTTCATTGTAGGTTAATACAAATTGATTTTTCTTATTTACTTTTCAGTTATAGTTTTTAATAATGGATGTTGAATATATTTGGATAGAGAGAATACCTACTCCTTTCAAAGTTTTTAAAATTCTTGACGAAGGAGCAAGTTTATTTTCGTCTCTGTCTTTGCTGGTGTTCGGTGACATATCGATGGCGTATAAAATGAGAAATATTATCGTTTCTCACATGTTTAACGACTGGTTTCGGTTTAAATGCTACACTCAAATGCTACCTGGCGCTCCTTATAATACTAACGATTTATATTTTACCGAAAGGTGTAAACCAAACACGTATGGATCTATGTATTTGCGAAATTATGGCGGTGGCAGAGCTATTTCCCTATCAGTTCGAAGTGTATCAAGGCGTCTGCCTTATAGCTTCTGTTGGTGAAACAATTCAGAGAAAAAAAAATTACGTTTTACGGGAAACTATAATAGTGGACATTTTGATGTTTATATTGAAATAGTTGGATTAACAAATAAAAGTAAAGTTAACCTTGGTGATGATAATGTGAAACAAAATGAAGAAAATGTGTCATCTTTAGTGTTTCATCCTCAAGAAAATGTATCTATGCTACTTTCAAAGACTCAATCAATATCTAACATTAATTTATCAAGTTCAAGTGAATAGATTATTAATGATATAATATCTCTTCAATTAAATAAAGGTAAAAAAAAGAGGAAAAATATTCACAAATTCAATTAGATATGAACAAGTAAGACACGCTGTTGAAAGTATACTCAAAGTCATCTTGAAATACATAGAGAAGTTGCTTCAAAATATACTAAAAGCCATCCTGAAGTACATAGAGCAGCAATACGAAAATACTTTTCTAATAACCCCCCCTATGAATCAGGCAGCTGTAATTAAATGCAATGAAAAAAGATCAAAAGTTAAATTAGTGCCTTGGACTTCTAAAGCTTTGGTTTTAAATATATATAACAGATATTGACTATTCAAATGATAAAATCGCCAGTATCGGAAAACGTTTGTCCTGTTTGTGGGTGCCATGCTTTAAAATTGATAGAAGAACCTTCAGGAATGTGCTGCAGCGGTGATCAAGTCCAAATTCCTGCTATTAGATCCTACCCTGAACCTTTGAATAGTCTTCTTAACCATAAGGATCAGCTTTCAGAATATTTTCTTTCTATAATTATTTTGAACCACGGTCAAGTGACCAGGACGACAACTGAGCTGGTACCCCCCCCCCTCTCCTAACATCCACACCACACCCACGGGAGGACTTTGGGCCCCGACAGATTTAACGTGCATCCACCCCGGCTACACGGAAGGTCTTTGGCGGCCAATGATCGAACCCGCGACTGAACGAAAACCGCCGGCCACGAATCCGAAACCTTGCCCACTAGGCTACCTAAAGATTGGTACGTCAATAATGTTGTTGCGTAATTTAAATCCTCCTAAATTATGTAACAGCTCCAGACTCAAAGTGAAATCTCTAAAAAGAAACGTTATAGAAGCGACTATTTTTACAGGAAAGTATGAGGGTGAAAATATATTCATTCCAAGAATACCATTAATTCCATCAGATTATCATTTTGAATTTAAGCGTTTGCAGTTTCCAGTTAGACTTTGCTTTGCGATGACTATCAATAAAGCACAAGGGCAGAGTTTAAAATTAGCTGGTGTAGATTTACAAAGTGTCTGTTTTTCACATGGTCAATTTTATATGGCATGTTCAAGAGTTAGTTCACGTGAAAATCTAATCAACCTTCAACCAGAAAAACGAACGAAGAATGTTGTCTACAGAGATGTTTTGGAAATGTAGGCATATTATTTCATATTTTTCTAATATTTAACTATTTCTAAAATAAGAATAAGATAAAATAATAATGAATGTAATAATTAAGATAAATAAATTGATATAATAAAAAATAAAAATGTAGTTGTCACCTCAAAAATTGCCATGCATTCAAAATAAAGACAATAGAAATGTAATACACAAAAAAATTGTTTCAACAGGTTTAAAAAATAAAAAAAATATATATAAAAATGTATTTTTATTTTTATGTTGGCAATTTTTACATGGTTTTGGCCTACTGGGGATCCGCCATGTAGAATAATGGGAACACATCGCACTACACACTACCTCATCGGTGATGCGGAATCCTGTTCAACGACAGATTTACGGACTAAATTACATTTTCATTGATGAATTATTAACACTTAAATACTTTTCTCATATGTTTGAAAGTCATGGATAACCATTATTACAGACAATCAATTTCTAAAATTTTTAAATTTAGATTATAATTAAATTTAAAAATTTCTTGATATTTTACGTATAGGTTCCAAAATATAATATTATCGTCTGCCCAGCGAAGCGGGCGGGTATCAGCTAGTATATATATAGTTTCCGTATTCAGACCTCTTGTATTGGTTTCAGGTAATATTTATTTTTTGAAAAAATTAAAATTTCGGCATTGTCTTGCATCCATTTCAAATATATTAAAAAAAAATTGGGTAAAATTTTTATCTTCTTGGGTATTTAATTACAATATTGATAACGCCAGCCCCAAGCACATTTTTTTTCATGTATCTATTTTACTTTTGGCGAAATTTAATGCAAAAAGAGTAAACAAACCCCGCCAAAATATTTACCAAAAGTCCCTTTCCACATAGCAGACGACACAATACCGACTGAGGCAATGAATATTACACCCTCCACAAAAACCGTTGCCCCTCCCTATCGCATTCCACCCTGCATGACCCATAGCGCTCCAAGTAAAAAGCCACATTTCCACCCTACACGCCTCCTACCCGTCCGTGGGAAACGGTCGCTTTCCTTCTAATACCCTTTTCACAGTAACAGACACAACATCCAGTGTGTTTAATAGCATATCGTTCCGTTCCAAGTACCACTGGCAACTGTGCGGCTCCAATTGCATATCTCAGACGCCCGAAAAGGTCTTTGCTTTTCAAACTTCGAGGGAGTGGGAGGGCGAAAAAGTGACAAGAAACAGTCAGCACTTCTGACGGGAGCTCTTTGTTGTTGTTCAATCGTTGGGTTCAATCGAGAAGGCTTAGGGCGAGGTGTGTAGTAATTAATTTAAGACGTGACTGCACGGTAACAGAGAGGATCAATGGGAAAAAATTGGTGATTTATTTCACATGTGGAGGTTTCAGAAGGTGCTGGGATCGGGATATGTTGGTATGTGTGTTATCTTCAACTGGTGGTGAAGGCATCACTCATTTCTTAGTTCTTATTTGTTCGAATTTGATAAATCGCTAAGCTAATGGATTGCGATTAATAATATTTAGTTCGGAATTTCACCGTTATTTTACCGAGAATAAGAACGAAGTGAAATAGAGTTAAATGTACTTGAAAGGATTATATATTTTACCGAGCACTTTACCACTCCTGAATTAAATAACAAATGTCTGGAATTATATGGATAATATTCGGTAACATACAAAGATAAAATATGCTGAATATTAATAAAATTTAAAATATTGTAAATAGTGTAATTTTACTTCATACAATTCTGATATGAAATAATTTTATCTTTTCTTAAAATTTTAATGATGAAAAATTCCACGCATTATTATTATTGTTATTGTTATTTTTTTGAAAATCAATTTAATTCGAGTTGATTTCATAAACGACAAAAGTTTGGCTAACATTTTAGTTTTTTTTATTTGAAAACTGACAAACTCATTAAATTTTTTTTTAATTGAATTTGAAAATAAATATTCTGAATAATATCAGCATGTATTTACAAATAATTTCATTAATATTCGTATCTCTGACTATGAGCTTAACAAACAGTCGACTCTGTGAAGAGACAAAAACCTTAAATGAACGAGAAGAAATAGCAGATATCGTATTTACTGGAACTGTTCAAAAAATATACTGGAAAAGCCCAGATCGTTCATTAATTCTGCATTACAATGCTGTCGTCTTAGTCAAAAGAGTGTTGAAAGGCGACAGAAAACTGCAAAGCAACGCTGTTGTGGTCTCCGGTTTGGGCAACAGATTGATTTGCCAGAGCTTTGTGAAAGAACGTGATACGAGGATTTTCTTAGTGACCGAGATGGACAACGGATTTCTTCAATTAAATTCGAGTTTATTGAGGATAAGTATTCCAAATTTGGATTTAATTGAAGCTGCTATAAAAGGTAAGATTTTTTAATTCTAGAAAAGTATGAATATTACTTGGAAGTCATAAAAAAGAACTTCATGTCTTTATTAATGATTTTATGTTCTCATAAAAATCTTTATTCTTAGCATAGGTAATATATATACATATATATATATATATATATTCTTTAAAAAAGAATGTTTTAATATTAACATTTTTATTTAACGATACATACAGTTTTCTATTGCATAGCATGCCAATCTGTAATAACGAGTTTCACTTCCAAAATGTTTAATGGAGTATTAGTTAAGCTACACAACATATATATTCGAATCTTATGATACTTATATTCTGTGAATTAGAGTAATATTAAAAATATTTGGCTTTAAAAACGACTATATTATTTTAAAATATGATTATCTTCAAAGCTTATTTGAAAGTTTAAATGCAAGACTTTTCCTAAATGTTCAAGATAAATATTTTATTTAATAAAGTAGATTTTGAAAACGTGATCAGATAAAGAAGAAAAAAAAATTGTTTCCCTTGCTTTATACATGTCATATAGAGGGACTGATGCTCATTACATATATTTGACTATAAATCCTCCCGAAAAGGTAGAGTGGAAGTTAGGTGAGATAGATGTCAGCTCAGATTAAAATTACGAAGATCAATAGCCCTATTGTTGCTTCTAAGTGCGACGGTAACGAACAATCAGTTAATCAACTCATTTTATAAAAAACTTTTGAGCCAAATTTCAAAAGAATTGAACCAAAATTTTGAAAAATATCTGGTTTGACATAAGCTATGTTTTTTTTTTTTTAAATAAAATTGCTAGAAAAGCTTTTTAATTTTTCAAACAAAAATTAAACTAATTGTTGTTTAATGTTAAAAAAATTTCCTAATTTGTATAACGTACATAATATCCTCCTAATTTGTATATTGTTTTCTAATTTGTTATTGTTTTCTTCTTTCTTGTTTCTCCCAGTATCTTTCATTGACGCGGTTGAAATAGACTTCTATTCCAGATTAGGCTAAGGACTCGTAGAGTAAAACTATGGGGAACGCTGAACGTGAATGTGAGTGCTTATTAACGTCACACTGAGAAGCAACTCGAGGGCTACTGGAGACGTACCTCGTAATTTTGAGTCTCGGTCAAGTGACGAGGACGACACGTGAGTTGACAACAACCTCTCCAAACTTCCACACCACACCAAGGGGAGGACTTGGGACCTCTACCAGATTTAGCGTGCATCAGCCCCACTACACGGTGGGATTTTAATGGCACCAGGATTCGAACTCACGAATGAACTAAAACAACGCTAGCTGCAAATCCGCGACCTTGATCACTAGGCTATCGCAGCCACACACTGAACGTGAAAGGGATCTGATCCAGAATGTTCGAAATTATAAGGGTTTTTGCCAAAAATCCTAAGGCAACTTTCAATGCAACGAAAATTCAACCAACCAATTTTTGATATTCCTATTTTTGCTGAGCATGGGACACGCTATTTACGCTACAGCATGAGAGTAAAAAAAAAAAACCAAAATGTTATTTAAAAATAGTTCACTTTCTATGGTTTTTCAAACTTTTAATTTGCAATTAATTATATTTACATTTTCTTATAGCAAAACAAAAAATGAACTGCAAATGATGCTTTAATTTAGGGAATGTAATCCATCAGAAAATGGTAAAAAACTCGATATTTTGCCTAAAATATGGTGAAAATAGCTGTTCGTACTCCTTAACATTGCATGTATTACTTTTGGGTAAAATATAATCAACTTTGTTTTTCTCTTCAAGAAATACATTTTTTTATCACGTATTAATTGAATTTTTGTATCATGGTAAACTGGTGTCAAATGCGCGATCTAGGAAGCGAGAGTGATAAGTTTGAGTATCGATTCCTTCGGGTCCCTACTCTTTAATTAAATAGACTATTGCATTTTAAAATTCACCTGTATTTGCAAATCTGAAAGGCGAAGCTATTTGGAAATTGGAAGATAAGCTCTTACATTATCTTTTTCACTTAGTCGAGATTCCAATATGCCATATCCATAGTTATAAGCGTACACGTGAGTTGACAACAACCAAATTTCTTACTTAACTTTTAACATAAGGTATTTATAAGTTTGCTGCAATTAACAAGTCAGAATAAATTGTTCTTAATATTATGGAAATTTAACTAATAACAAATATTCATGAACTAGGTCAATTACCCATTGTTTAGAATTGCTTATAAGAATAAAAAAAAAAAGAGTTCTCTCTCACATAGTGTGATGCGGACATTATATAAATGAAGTATCAGCTGTAACTTTTTCCTGGTCATATGATCTCAACATAAAGACCTTCGCCAATAGCCATTTTTCAATGTTAATTCAAAAAAGTGTTTTTGGTTGAATTTTAAAAAGCAAGTGAAGAAAAGAGTTAATATGGTGGATAACTTTTATTAATTCGACTGGATTATAAAAACGCACGCACATGCGTGGTTAAATGTTAATAATTTTGTCAGAAGTAAAAGCATTATAAATGAACAAGTAATTTATTTTGATAGAAAAATTATTGAAAATTTAAAATATTCATTCTTTTGTAACTACTGAAGCAGTCAGTATCATTTCGTCACAGTTACAATCTTTTCAATGATTTAACACTATTAATAATTTATTGATGTTTAATAATTTGATTTTCATCAATAATATATGTTATTCAAAAGCATTTTCGAAAGGAAAATGCTTTTTCATATAGAAAATAGATCAAATATACATTGGAATATTTTTGAACGAATATAAAAAGACTTAGGTCGTACACACACTGAGGTTGAATTCAAAATGCAAGATGAACCCATATTATATAATGAAAAAAGGTAAAGATAAACAAAAGTTCTATGCAAAATTTTACAAAAAACATATTTAGCCACCCAAGGTGCGCTTTCTTTAATAATTATTATTAAATTACTCAATTAAATATAAGAATTAAAGTAAACAATGAAATATCGAGAAATAAACAATAGTAAATTTTTCCGATATAAAAATTAAAGGAAACGATAAGTTATTAAATTATTTAAGCTGAATATAATTAAAATTAAAGCAAACGATAAATTATTACATTGAATTATATCAGCTACATGTAAATAAAATAAGAGCAATCGATACATTATTCAACTGAATATATTTATGTTATATGTAATTAAATTAAAGCAAATGATAAATATTGATCTGGTACGCCAAAAGTGATCCAACTAAAACAATAGCCCCTTGGAGAGGGGGCTAAAAACAACCTGATTTTATATCGCTAGTTTTTGACTAAATTGTGAAATATTTTATTAATATTTCACATAGGAAATAAAAATGATAATTGTTTCGAATTCTTATATGGTAAAAGTTTTGGAAAAAGCACGAAATTTTAACACAAAGCAATTACTTATAATAATTTTTTATGTTACAAGTAAATCGCATGTTGTTCGATTTTGAAAAATTTGAACGCAATTTTTTCTCTCCCTATAACAAGATAACCATCATAGGAAACTTTTTTTATGTATAAAATTTAAATTCGCATAAGAAAAATATCTGAAAAAATGTAACAATGGTTACATATATTAGAACTTGATTTCTTTCTCTTGAGCAATTCAGAAAATATCGAGATTTTTTTTCTGTTCTATATAATTGCTAGTACTTTTTGTAACAATTGCTCCACCACAATTACCGATTGAAAACAGTTTCAATACTAGCGAAACAAAAAGATCATTAATATTACCCATTAAGCACGTTTTATTTATTGCTTAAATTAAAGAATGCTTTCACCATCCTATCGATGTTAATAGTGTCGTAAATTAGAAACGTTAATCAGGAAGATTTTTTAATTAAATTTTCGCTAGCTTGGCTTCTTTAGTATAAGATTTGTAAGAGCTAATGTTAAAGAGCCTAAGAATGTATTTTCAGAATATTATCGACTTTGTTTTTTAACCATGTTACTATTAATGCTTTTTTTTTTTTTTAAATTCGAGTAATAACTTTATGTGAAAAGTATTCATATTATTATAGCTGAAAATGTTTGCATTATGTATAATAAACAAATAATTTTGAAAATAACTTATTATTTTGAATTTTTGGTGACATATTTATCGAGGGATTGATTTTATATATGTCGATGGAATAAGTTTATTTAGTATATAATGCAAATAATATTTTAACAGAAAATAAATTTTGTGAATATTGAACGACTTTTTATAATCTATTTGAGAAAAATAAATTGCATGGAATTCAAACATAATTTTGTTTAATTCAAAACTGTTTTCCTTCATTAAATTTCTGCAATGAAATCTTAAGTTAAGACAGATTAACTTCTTCAGACATTTTGAACGTTTTAGTATTTATTTCTTTCTGCGGATGCAAGGGATTTAAAATCCATTATGCTTTCCTTGAAAATTTTTTTTTTCTTATAAATATTCAATGTATAAAAGTTTCGTAATTTTAATTTGATGCTGCATTAAAAATGAATAAAAATAAAATATTTACCTCTGCTTACCGAATTTTTGCATAATTTATTTTTCAAATAATAATTTATCGATTATGCAAAATTAACAAGAAAACAATATCTATAATTAATTCCA
This sequence comes from Nephila pilipes, assembly GCA_019974015.1. Lineage (NCBI taxonomy): Eukaryota > Metazoa > Arthropoda > Arachnida > Araneae > Nephilidae > Nephila > Nephila pilipes. The sequence continues at coordinate 292,549 of BMAW01000572.1, read as the reverse complement.
TAAAATATATTTAAATTTATTGCATTTAATTGTAAAGTGAGAAAAAAATTGTTTTTCATTTCTCTCTCTTACATATAATTTCACGAAAAGCATTAAATTTACAATGAGAAAATGGATTTTCCGCGTTTTTTTCGTATTTTCATATATATAGAAAAAAATTTGGAACCGTTTCCCCAAATAATTAAAACTGTGTAAAAACTTCCATTAAAAGCTTTTAGCTTAATTAAATAGAGCTCTCAGTAGGGAGAAAATAATTTCAATGGTTATATATATATGTGTGTGTGTTTATATATATGAAAAAGGTTTTATAGTGTCTATATTTATTATAACTTTTTTTCTAAAAGTGAGAGATTACAATTTTTATTATTTTCTAAGCCATTAACTTCTACTTAGCATTTTTTTTTAAAAAATAATTTAATTCAAGGAAAATTTAGTGAATCCCAATTTTTGTTTATTATTATTTTAACAAATAAGAATTTGGGAAAGAAATCATGCTACATTATTTTTTAAAAAATAATTTAATCCAAGGAAAATTTAGTGAATCCCAATTTTTGTTTATTATTATTTTAACAAATAAGAATTTGGGAAAGAAAGCATGCTAATACATTATTTTATAAAATTTTAGATATATTAGTCTTATTTTATTATCAAAAAAGTTAGATATCTTTTTTGAAAATTGAATTGTTTTTCCACTGCTCTGTATATATATATTTCTTATTTGCACGGTGGCCTTTTCACTAAAGTGCAGTCTGCCCGTTTTTTTCCAGTTCTTTTATGTTCAGTGATGAAGCAACATTTTCAAGAGAAGGGTTGCTCAATATGCACAACTCATATATGTGGGTCTCAGACAACCTACACCAGGGGTGGTGAACCTTTATGTATCAACGTGCCATTTTTTCTAAAAAAATGTTTAATGAGGTCATAAACGTGCCGTGAAATAATTTTGACTTCGTGATTATTAGGAAAATAATAATGCTAAATACTATCAACTCAAAAGTTCTTTATTTACTACAAAAAATATTTTGCAATGTCTCAATTATATAAGTGTAATTCAAATTGAAGTAATATTAGTGTGACTTCTATTGCTTCAGATTAGATGACAAATAACTTATATTAAAATTGTTAGATATTACTTTTAGCAGAACACATGCTGAACTGGAGTCGTCCATCAAACGATATCTAAGCGAGTCTTTAATGTTACTCATCTCTGAAAATAATGACTCGCTGACATAGGTAGGTGAAAATATGATTAAAATAGAACAAGCATGCTTCTTCAAACTGTTAAATGTTTCTGGAAACTAATTCCATGTTTCCAAAATTTTGTTATTGACATTTATACTTATATTGCTTATCATTCTTTTTGTTTCAATTAATTCCAACTCTTTCCTTGTTAGAATGAATTTTTGAATCCATATTGAATTAGACTGGAAATCAGTCAGCTACAGACAATTACAGAAATAAATTTCTCAGTGACTGTTTCTTCGCCTGGTTTCTCATGTATATTTAAATCGTTGGGTTTTTTTTGTTTTTGAAGTTTGGAAAATACTTGTAGTTTCTAGTAATAATACAGTTCCTATGTATGTGTGTGTGTGTGAAACATGCACTTTAGCGTCAAAAGCACGAATGAGATCTATCATGACACGATAATTGTTATATCAATCTTGAAGCTTCACATACAATTCATTAAAACGTTAGCATACGTCTGTAAAAAACATCAATTTTGAAAGCCACATAACTTCCAACAACTGTGCATATTGTTCAATTCCCCCCTCATTTTGTAGAAACAGTCTGATTTCTTCCAAGCAATCAACAGATCTTTGAAGTACGTTCCTGCGGTTCAACCAGCAAACATCATTATACATCAGTAAGCCATTATACACCCATGTGACTTCCTTAAAGCATCAAACTTTCGCTTATTTAAAGCCTGCGACAAAATGAGATTAACTATTTTTTTGACTACCACCATTACATTATCAAGAGATGTTAAACCACTCTTAGCACACACGGCTTGTAGGTGAATAATGCAGGGGAATTCAAGAATAGAATGTCATACGTTTGTTTGAAATAAACTTATGAAACCATTTTTTTTGGCTCACCATACTTGGAGTGCCATCAGTTGTTACTGAAACAATTTTTTTCAAATCAATTTCTTTCTCGGCAAGTGAATTTTTAAAGGCCGTATAAATATCTGTGTCCTTTGTAGCTGTTAGCAACGATTTTATTACAATTAATTCTTCCTTAATGACATTTCTTAAGCAATATCGACCAAAAACAGCGAAACTTGCAGATTTAGTGACGTCAGTGCTTTCGTCAAGACATAGCGATGTAAAAAGAGCGGAGTTAATGTCCATTTTTTGTTGATCTGCTACATTTCTGGTCAGTTTTAAGATTCTTTCTTTTATTGTGTTTCTAATAGAGAAGTATCTTTGATGCGCTGAATTATCTTTATTATTGAAATCATCAAAAAGTGAGGACACGCATGCTAACCAGACTTCCTTCAAAAACTCTTGAAAGTTTTTACTATGTCGAGTAACATGAAATTAGCAGCCGAGTATTTTGCCGCGCTCATATGACAATTTTTACCAACGTATTTAATCATAGACGTCGACTGTTTAATTTTGTCTTCCATTGCACTTGCAATTAATTCTTTTTGCTCTAGTTCGCTTTTTTTGACTAACGAATTTGTGATTTGTTTCCAAATGCCGTTTCACAGATTATGTTCTACATACCACTGTTCCAGAACATAAAACTCACCACGTTGTCGCGTTAACTAATCATGCCATGTTATAATTCTCATTCCGCGAAGTTTGAAATTCTCTGATACACTTATTATCTGCACTGTTTGCTTTTTTTGCTGAACTAGCGATATTAAACAACAATTAAAAATCGTAAATATAACACAAATAAACTTTAAAATACAGTTGTGTCAACGAAATTGACTATTATGCTATGCGTAAACAAACTATGCGTCATTAGCAATTGTAGGCCACGATGTAACTACAGTAACAAACGTTCGTTCGTAATATGCTTAATAGTAAACTTGGTGATCGGTGCCGTGCCCAAAATATTGTGTAGCGTGCCATTGGTTCGCCGTCCCTGACCTACACAGAACCTACACGAGCCGCACAATAACGTTTCGCCGCTGCTAATGTGAGAGCTAATACGTGGTGGACAGTTAGTCGGGCCGTACGTTAGTCGGTACCTTGGCTGGACGTCCAAGTATCTCGTTTTTCTTCAGAATGTTCTTGAAATGCTTAATGTTATCCTTGCACATGTTCGACGAAGTAAATGTTTTCAACCGAATGATGTTCAACGCAAGGTGCATATGCGACCATTTGGAAACAATTGAATTGAGTGTGGCTGGCCTGTCGATGAGCCCCCTCCCCCCAAATCACTTGAGTTATCTCATCTTGTTTATTTTCTTTGGGGTTCCATGAAGAGCATAGTATGCGACACTCCCGTAAATTCTGATAAGTGTCTGGTAGTACGAATCTTCATCGCTACTGCTATGATCCGTGAGATGTCTGATATCTTAGGTTTTGAGAATGGAATGACATGAGTAATCGTCGGGAGATTTGAAGTAAAGCTGTCTTTAAAGCAGATTATAAAGGACTGTAATTTAACACCAGGCTTTCAGTGCAACTTTTGGAGTCAGTTTAATGGAATCACAGAAAGATGGCCAGGCGAGGTCGACCCACTACGACTAATGAAGATCGATAATTTTCAATTACAGCGAAGCTTAATTCAAGTGCAACAACTTATTGGCTTCTTGTGAATTTCATTCAATCACAGAAATTGGTTTCAAGAGTTACTTTTCAGAAGATTACATAAGAAATCTGTTTGCAAGAAGGGCTGCTTTTTGAGTCTCGTTCACTTCTGCTCGCAGAAAAACTGTTTTAGAAGGACGCAGAAAACAACATTAGTTGAGAAAGAATTAGTGGGAGGAGGTTTCATTAACTGATTAGTACAGATGCAGCTGAATTACTGATTCTCATGCATATCTTTCGCTAGAGGGAACCGCTACAAGTCTTTCCCGAGAAAGAGACCAGTACGATAGGGGAGATTTGATAGCTCAGGTAGGCATCGTGTTTGATGGGTATGCATGCTACTATGTCTGTTTCTGCGGGTTTGTGACTTCTGTGAGGTATACAGAGGAAAACTTGGATCACTCTGTCCACTTTTTCAGGAGTTAAGTTGTCTGGGATTTTATTTTTAGGGATGGAAAGGCTCGTTTACATATGTCTTATTTCTTCAGGGACTCTTATTTCTTCAGGGATATGTCTTATTTCTTCAAATTATCTACCAGACGATAATTTGAATCCACGTTGATTCAAATCCATTTGAATACGGCAGGAATCCACGTTGTGAAAGCTGAATTAATAAAAATAAGAAATGAACATACTACTCACTAATCTATTTTTTTGTTCTCTCTTGTAACTTCTTTTTAGACTTTTTTGCGCTGATGAGCTACACACACACAATCATGCACCGTAGCATAACAGATATATGATATGACACTGTTTTTAAATACCTCATTTCATTAAAATCCTTCTAATACTTCTAAGAAAATCAATTAAAAGTGAAAATTCAACTTGGAACACCAGTGTAGGTATAACATTAAAATTTTTGTTTAAAAAGATATTAGAATCATTTCTGTTCATCCTTAAAAATGAATCTCCGATATTACAGTCCCTAAATTTCTTCTAATTTAGCATAATAATAATTGACACACTTATAATAAAGCCCTAATACAAATTGACGCAATCCTTTAGGCATTCTCGAGAAAATTGAATTGAAAGGTATGCCAGTATTTAAATGCGTTTAATTTTCCCAGAATGACATATTCGATAGCTAAATGGATAAATTGTTGAGCTACCAATTGGTTAGCTTCGGATTCTATTGTGGAATAGCATTTTTTGTCATTATTTATTGAAAAAAAATCAGTTGCGTAATTATGTCTAACGTGAAACTACTTTATAAAAGGATCAAAAATTATATATTTTGTCATAGATTCTTCACATGTTTAACAAATAAGTTTGTTCATTTATTATAAGCAATTTAAGTGATAGTTATTCTATTTAACAAACCTAAACTTGCAACCGTTTAAAATTTTACCGAAACATTTATTAATTATTATAAACTTTTTTTTTATTTATTGTGCTTATTACAGCTTAATAAATATACAAAACTACATTAAATACTGATGAAAATAAAATATTATTTTGTATGCATTTTAATCTTATTCAATTCCGTTTCTATATTAAATCTGTATTCAAAGTCATAAGAAAGGTAATATAACATTATATTTAGCACTCGTATGTTTATTTTGGTGATCCAGATATCTAAACATCTTGTTTAATATAACGAGAAGTTAATTAAATAAAAGGCTGTATTTTGAAATCCTTCATCACGATGTCAGGAATATAAGAAGACATGGAAAGTATGAAACACAGTTAACTCATTGAATGTTTATTAACGTTACATTTCGAAGCAACATGTGGGCTATTGGCAACGGACTTTGTTATTTTGAGCCTAGGTCAAGTGATGAAGATGATACATGAGATATAAACATACTCTCCAAATTTCTTTTCAACGCCAACTAGAAGGATTAAAGTCTTGACAAAATTTACGTTCATCAGGTCCGCTGTCCGGCAGCTCTGTGGTGGTATCAAGATGGGAGCACATACTCGACTGAAACAGCGACCATGAACACTCAACTGTTGTGGTCGCGCAGTTAACTCATAATTCGTGACATTTTTAAAAGACTTAATGGAACTTATCTTGTTCATATAATTGATAGAAGATATAATCTAGTTTTATGACCAATTAATTCATTTAATAATTCAAATTTATGCAAAAATTTATTTTTATAGCACTATGTTTCAAAGTATAATACAAAAAAAATTTCATTAAAATTCATTGTTATATTTTGTAATTAACAATGAATTATTTTGAATATGAATTTTTTGTTATATACTAGAGAACTATAAAGCAGAATGTACGAGAGAACTGTAAAGCGGAATACTGACGATGGTCTTTGTTACGAGTACTTACGACTTCTATCTGAAACGAATGACGATATAGTACAACCTTAAATCCCAAGCTTTTGTATCAAATCACATGAAAGCAATAAGACTAAGTGGGCCGTTTATACTGTTCTATAAGAATGTTTTTGTTGGAATCAGGACTGAAACATGTGATTCTATTCGTACATTCCGGGCTTAAAGCTTGCAACCCTAACCATTTGGCTAAAGCATTCCAAATTGTGTGTGTTGATTTAGAATAATTGATAATTTCGATATTACATAAGAAGTATGATTCTTGTCAGATCTTTCCTTTTTATTTAAATAAACAAAACTATCCTTTTAAGTAAATATTTATTATTTAGTTATTAAAATGCTTATTTCATTGTAAAAGAATACTATTGTTTGATTTGATATTTGCATTTAAGGTAGATTTATTTATTTGAGTAATTTTTTTGTCAAAAAAATCTTTAAAATAATTGAATTGTAGTAAATTAGAATAAGAGACTTCTTATGTAAAAAAAAATGTTACTTAAGGACTGTGTGGAAGTAATGATCCTTATGAGATAAATTTGATAATATCCCACCTGACAAATGCTTATAATATAAATTTTAGTGTAACATAAAACAAATGTACTTCAAAATAAGTAAATGAATGATCTTAAATAATTACAGAATAACAACCAATAAGTAAAAGTGAGACCTTGAATCTATTCATATTAATAAATATTCATTTAATTTTCTCGGTTATCATTATTTAGGTTTATGTGATGGGTTAAAATTTTACAGTAGATACATAAAAGTAAACACACATGTCTTTCAATAGTTCTCTTTCTCTGATATACATTGAATGAAATGTTTTCTCCGGAGTTTAAGCGATAGCTTGCGTGTCGATGTGGCGTACAAATCCCATTGAGGAATAACGAAAAGAAAGACTTTTTTCCCCCTCACAACATCCAAACAAAGACAGCATTACTTTATGTACGTAACCGTAAAGCCCAAGGCGGTTGTATACCCCTATTGAAATCTAAAATACCTTCTATAGTAGGAAATGAAAGAGGATGGATCACTGTCTTGAAACAAGAAGCTACAGTGTAGAACCAGTAGGATGAATAGCACTTTGTTCAGAAAAGTCACCCGACTCGGCACTAATCCGGTAGTGTTTTTATTTTATTTAAAAAAAAAAAAAAAAAAAAAAAACCGGAGATAAAAGTTGAGACTCTTAGAACCTTTTTTTCTCCTCTTCTTTTGCCTGAAGCATTTTCGATATTTTTTCCCTTGAAAGAAACTAATATTCTTCTTTTGTAATTAATGAAAACTGTCATCATTTTACGTAACTCTCCATTATTATCACATTTAAAATAATTTGAAAACTGTTTTAACATAATTGTGCACTTATATTTAATAAATTAGGTATATAAGTAGCGTTATTTACCCTATAATGCTTACTATTTATGTAAATAAAATACGAAATTATAGAAAACGGTTGCAAAAAGCAAACCAGGAATGAATTAACTTCTATTTTATATTTAGATGGTGAACGTTTTATCGAATTAAACTGATGATGTTGAAATGAGTACAAAATATGAGTGATATATATTTTTAGAAGACCCTCTGATAAACTGACTTGTCAAAGTATTTGAGCAAACCAAAGTATTTGAACCAGACTAGGCCTAAATATTTAACAGCCAATTCCGTATGCACATTTTGTGTCCTTTTGCGTATTAAAGTAATGTTCCGCGTGTAAAGAAAACACACACACAAAAAAATTACCTTACTTTGTGAATAAAGGGGAAAAAATCGGTTTGAATGGCAAACGTTTTGCTACGTAATAAAAAAAAAGTGTATTTCACTGATCTGAAAATTTTTCTTCCCTTGTTTTTCACCCGCGCGAGAAGCTGTTGCCTGAATGGCTAGTCACCTATAAGACTACTGAAATAAATTCAGTCTCAACAAATAGCATAACTTCAAATCATTTTATAAACGTCTCGAATCTAAGTAAATTTTAATGATTTTCACTATTTTCAATTGATAATTCTACAATCGTTTTAAGTGGCAGTGTTTCTTTTTTTTTTTAATTCTTTAAATTTAAATTAAAATCCTGGGCAAGTAACAGGCCGATACAACTCATTTTCAGACTTCCAGGTTAAAGATTAAAGGACTAAGCGCTCCATCAACCATTCAACCTATTTATATGTGATATTTTAAGTAAAATTGTTTCCTGATCATGATCATTCTTCAAATTTTTGCTTCGTTGCCAAAATCATTGCTTAAAGAAATCGAGGGAAAAAAAGATAGTGCATAAGGAGAAAACTTATAATTTGTTTTTAAGTGGTCTGAAAAGAATTATCTAAATACGAATTATTTTCGCATTTTCTTAATGTTTACATAATTTGAAGTTGAAATATTTATCAGCAGAAGTTGCCGATAACATTTAAGGCTTACTTTTATTATTTTTAAAAAGGCTTCCTTGATGCATTTTTATATCAAACTATTAATAACATTAAAAGTAATAATTTATCGTTTTAAACTAAAATCCAAATATTAAAAGTACGAAACTGTTCAGCGAGGAAAAGAAAAAAAAATCAACCGTTTTACTGTTTTAAATTTGCTTCGCTTTTTATATTTAAAATTTATTGACTATCTCTTTCATTTTTAATTTACGCAGCTCACAAATTTTAAAAACATGTTTTCGATATGAAACTGAATGTCTGGCTGTTACTGTCAAAATTCTGAAAAGAAAAATAAGGTATGAAACTGTGACTTGTTTCGTAATTGAAATCAAATGTTGAACTTCAATTCTTCCTCTTCCTGTCGGCAGGATTATTTATTTGATCTTATATTCCAGAACAGAATTTGAAGCAACAAATGGAAGCACCTAAGCATCTCATCAACTAGAGTCACCTCAGAAACGCAAAATTCTTTTATAACAATGGCTTTAAGAACACTCCAGAAATCAGTATTTGATTTTATTTCTGTCTTGTAAAATGAAAAACTTATCTGTATGATGAAAAAAAAAAAAAAAAAGGAAAAGAAAAACATCAAAAGAGCATAGAATATTTGAAAACCGGAAATACGCCTCGACTGAGAAATATTCTTAGAAATGAATATTAAAGTATGGACAATAAATGAAGCTATGTTGCGAAGAATTCGAAGTAAAATGGTATTATGTTATTTCGAACTCAAATAAAATTTGTATTATAAGTGTGTTATAAGAGGCCTTTTCATTTTTGGAAATATTTGCAGCGCCCAAAATAACAGTAAAAAAATATACATAATTAAAGGCATTCGGATTTGCAAGACATTTTATATTTTTTAATACGATGTAGAATCTTCATAGAGTGCTTAGTGCAACTGTACTTATTGCAAAATGTACAGGGCACATAATTTGCAAAGAGAACAATTGTTTAAAATAAAAATAATAAAAACATTCTTAAGAGGTATCGTAAAAAGAAAGTAGCAGTCAGCAATAATTTCTTATAAAAGTAAGTAACCGTATTTGCATGCACTTTTCTAACAAGATAAGCCTACATTTTTTCTTTAATGTTTAGGTAGGGGGAATACCTGCTGGCTTCAGCTTGTTGGTGTTTATTTCTTCGAACTATTTTTTGTTTGTTGCTCTTTTAGAAATTCCTACTCATTGAACACTTGTGCGCTCAATTTATTTGGATCTGCGGTCTCAGTAGCCTAATGGTCATGGTCGCGAGTTCGTGGCAGCCATGGTTTTCGCCTAATCCTAATTTTGAGATCTAATTCCGCTTACGATCAATGGCTACAGTTGCCTAATGGTTGAAGTCGCAAATTCGCAGCAGGTGTTGTTTTGCGGAGTCGTTCATTCGAGTCATGGTGGTATTCGACCCGCCATAATAAAACAATCAATCATTATTTGGATATGTTGAAACAGTAGAATCGACAAAAACAAAACATCTGTGTAATAAAACGTATAACCCTTGCTTAATAAAGGAAACTAATTAGAAGGATAAAAATAAGTGTTGTGTGAGAAAACCAATGAGAAAGTAAACTAGAGAAACCATTTTAAATGAAATCAAACTAAAAAAAAGTACATAATTTCCCTAATTTTATGTTCCAAAAGAATGTGACTCTAGTGTTATTCATGCCATCTCGAAAATTCTCTGTCAATATTGTTCACAGATTTAAGGGAATATTCTACGTAGGAAATTTAAAATGGATGATTAGTTCTATCACCAAAATCAAATTTCTTTTGTGATATGTAATCTATTAAATACAAGTTTTGAGAAGAGGGATTCGGACAACCTATAAAGCAAATAATGTTATTTTTGAGCCCATGACCCCATGCGAATTAAAAACAAAGAAAATACTCTTATGTATGCATATTTGCTTTGTTAAGATCTTTCTGTCAACCAAAAATGAAATTTGCTGAAATTTAATTTTCCTGAATTTTAAATGAAATTAACATATTTAACTACCTATATCTAATATTTGCAATTGTTCTCTTACAAGAAAGTCAATTAATCAATTATAGATTTTTCTCTCGTATTAAAATTTCTGAAAAATTCCTATTGGTTCTTCTGCCTTAATGTTCTTAAATGTTGAGAATTTTTTAAGCTTACAGGAGTGCTTTCATATTCACATACATAAGTTATACTATCGTAAAAAATATTTAACTGATAAAAATAAATTTTTCTGTGATCATAAGGTTTTTTTAAAAAAAAAATATTCGTTGAATGAACATAGCATTTCCTTCTTCTATACTTTTTGAGACTTAATCAGTATAAAATGAGAGAATAAGGGTAAATAAATAAATTTAGCTGAATTAAATTATAAGAATAGCAAAAAATGATTTTCGCAAAATCTAGTATTTACGTTTTTTACTTATCTATTATTGCTGTCTAATATCGTTTTTAAAATGAAGAGTTTAGATAGTATTTTACTTTGCCCATCTAGTAAGTTAAATATCAAAACTTTAGTAAGATCTTGAAGCAAACAAGCCTTCCAATAGGTTCTCATCTTCTTAAGCTTAATTTGTAGTTATATTTTCTGCTGAATAAACAGCCTTCCCAGCATTCTTTTATTAGATATTTCATTTCGGACTATACTTTCATAAAAATTTCATCTAAAAAACTATTGAATGGAGGGATTTAAATTATTTGATATTTTTCTATATGTTGATTTTTTTGTTAAGTTTCATTTCTAACATTACTCAGTTTAAATAGATTTAAATTTTCAGAGATAAATTGGGTGCAAAAATCAATTCCAAAATTTTTGATTCAAAATTTTTTTTCATCTACAAAAATAACTGTTTTCTTGGAATTTTACGATTATAGTTTTTAAAGGTAAATTTACTTTTATTTTAAATAAAAAAAAAGTAAATTTTATTTTAATAAAAGTAAATTTAACGATCTCTTTAATTTGAATTTTAATAATATAATGAGAGTATCTATTTTAATGATATTTTAAGCTATTTTTTACCAGAAGTAAAGGTAATAATTTCTGTTGAAATCTTACTTTTTAAAGTCAACTGAAAAGTATTCTACAAGGCAAATTGAGTTTGTTTTATGCAAAATGTAAATAATTATTTCATAGTTATAAACAACTGAAGTTATATTTTAACGCTGAGATATCTGTCTATCTTTATATCCGTTAGTGCAAAGAAAATAACGCACACACACACACACACACACACATATATATGTGTATGTATGAACAAAATATCAATAGTATATTTCATAAAGTATCACAACATATAACAATCTAAGAATATCAATCATAAATTTATTACTATTAAAATATAAAAAGATACATATTTAAAGCAATCATTAAAATAAAGTAATAATTATGCATATTAAATAAAAAAAATTACGTATAATTAAACAATCTAAAAATTTAAAACCAAAAACCCCAAAACAAATTTTTTTTAAAGAACCAGAAAATGTTTCAGAGAAAGCCAAGTGAAAGAAAAGCAAAAATTTAGAATAATGGAAATAATATAATTAATACTGTTTCATACATTGGAATGGAATAATGTGTGCAAATGCCTCATTTATATATAATGTTTTTATTCGTATAAACTAGCAAATATATGAATTGTAAAACTTTTTTTCTAATCATATTATTTATATGTTATTACACTATAGTAATTTATCTCTTATGCTCTTTTAATCAACTTTCAATATTCCCGTATATTATTTATCATTACTTTTATTTACTTATTTATTATTATTTCTATTTTATTAGTGTGTTATAAGTATTTTTGGAATTTTTTTTCTGTATCTACATTATATAATTTTATTTTTTCTTTACAAAAATTTTTTTCCTCACTTTTTAATATTTTTGTTGTCTTATTATTATTATTTTTGTTTTATCTTCGGTGCATTTTATTAACTTTTACTTATGTATTGAGAATTCAGTGTATTTTTGAAAGTGTTATATTGAATGCTAGATACAGTGAAAGGTTGACAAGACAGAAAGTTAGTTCTTAACTGAAAAATAATTAACCATTTGTGAACGTCATATTGTGTAACTATATAACATTATGAATTTGAGTCATCATATTTTTTTTAAACTTATTTGAGAGAGACTTTACTTTGAATAAATGTTTTCAGTTATGTAGACCATTAATCACAAAGAACACGAATGAATAAAACTAAGAATTTAAAGAATGTGATTTTATTTAGCCATGCGAGAAAAGATGTACATTTCACATGTTTACAATACCTTTGTTTGCATCAATTTATAATTGATTTTTTTTTTAAAAGTAATATAGATGCTTACAGAAAATATTCTACTTTAATATTTTAATCAAAATGTATTTATAATGTATTTTGATTGTGTACTTTGTATATGGAATGGATTTATATGTAATGTATTTTTAAGTACATAATGGTGTATTTTCTTTTAGATGGGCAGAATCAAGTTTCAAATTTATTATTATAAAATGTTTTCCATGTAAACAATCATTTTACTAAAATTTTTGCTATTTTAGTTTGCTGAACAATTTTAAAATTATCTGGAAAAACTTTTCATGATAAATATTTACCTAGCTTTATGAAGTTTCTTTTAACATATTTTCCTTTTAGGTACAAAGTTTATTTTTTATTCTTATCCTAAGCTAAATTAAACAAAATGCTTATGGAATAAATGAAATATACTAGTACATGCCGTTAACACATTTGTTGAATTAAGATATTCGTAACAAAAGTGAAACAATTACAGAAAATTTGGGTAACTAATAAAGCAAAGCCGGTCGCAAGTTTGCGACTATGACCACTAGATTTCGTAGCCACATTGCATTTCGAGAAATTACTCTTTTTTCGATTTTGAAATTATTTTTCCGAATTAATTTATGTTATGCATTCATTTTTACTTTTTCTTCAGTGATTTTGCTTTCGGTTGCGACAACCGAAAATAATGGGGCGAGAAAAACTCATCAGATATGCTTAAACATTTTAAGTATGTTTTCTTAAATTTTGTCAAATAATCATCCAAGATTTAATTCATAATGCCAGAGTAAACAATTTCTTCTAGAACTTTTCAGAATGAATGTATGACTTTTCTTTTGTGAATAATAAAATAATATTTGTATAAATGTCAAATAATTGTTTTTTAAAGAATTATCAGCTAATGTCTATAAAGAATTATCAGCTAGGGTAGCTTGTATCTAAAGCCACACAATTATATGTTCGGGCAAGAGTAGTCTCTGGGGGAAAAGGTTTGAGTAGCAAATTTTAAGGTGTGCATGGAAATGCTAACCCCTTGCGAACGATTTGTTGAAAATTATTTTCGCGAAGTATTTAGAGCTATTCATGGGAAGGGAACAATGAACCACGAATGTCACAAAATAAAATAGACGACAGAGTTTGGAGTTTCGCGGGCAGAAAGACAGCCAAGGATTCCTTCCCAATTCAAACCAACTCCCTTTTGTGTTTCGTTGACAAATCGACAGGTAGTGGATCGCTACGAATGGCTTCCGAGCAATATGTTTAGATAGCAAATGCATACTCGCCTAACAAACTGTTCGAAAGTCGTTAAGTCCAACTTTGAACAGGAGTTTGTTAAAATCAACCACATATTTAAATGATTATCAAAAAATTCTTCGGAACAGAACTTAAGTAATAAAAAAACTGAAATCATGTTTGCTAATTTTATTTCAAAATGTGCTCATTTTTTTTTAAAGATTTATTCGGGTATTAAAGATCTTCACCTTTAGTAGAGCGAGCTCTTTCGACAATCAAAGTTTCGGGTCCTCTGGTAGACAGTATCTTCCAAACATGCTAAATGTGACAATTGAATAACCGGACTAGTCTTAAAAATTAGCATTATTGAAAACATTATACAAATATTTTTTAGTCCTCTTCTATATACTCCCCTTCTCCATCAATATATCGCTGCAAATGAGTTTTCCACTGTTCACAGCAGTGCTGTAGGTCATTAGGTGTCACCTTCTTCACTCAGCCTGCCGTTTTTAACTTCACCTCTTCTACAGACTAAAAATTGGTTCCTTTTAATGCCCTTTTCACTTTTGGAAACAGGTAGAAGTCTCATGGTGTGAGATTTGGCGAGTACGGTGGATGCTGGAGCCCAGTAATGCGATTGTCTGCCAAGAATTGTTTCACAGAGAGCGCAGTGTGCGCCGGCGCGTTGTCTTGGTGCTTCATTTTCTGGAACCAGTTTTGTGCAAACTTTTGTCATATGGAAATCCTTGGTCAAAATTTTCCTTATTGTCTCTTTGTCTATGTTCTCAATTTCTGACATCATCCGAACACTCAAACGTAGGTCTTTAGGCACGATTTCATTGATTTTTTTAATGTCTTCATCAGTTCATGATGTCACAGGGCGACCCGAACGTTCATCATCTTCAACAATCTCCCGACCTTCCGAAAATCGTTTGTGCCATTCACAAATTTGACTATGTGTCATGAAATTATCTCCACCTTTTTAACCCAAACCTCCCAAACAATTTAAAACATTCAGTTGGAGTATTTTTTTTTTTTTTTTTTTTTAAATTTCAGATTAATGCGCTGCTCGATTTGTAAGCTTATCAGGATCATTACACTTCAACATAACGACATTTTACTCAAACAAGGATGAAAAACAAATTGAACTAGATAGAGAGACGGAATAACGCACTGAAAGCATCAAGGTCAACTACATTCCATTCCTACACCTCCACACCAAACCTAACGGCTAGGGCATGCGCAGTCCGATTTTTTAAATGTAACACCTTATAATATCACAAGTTCATCATATTTCCGAGCCCCAGGCTTCACAAAGGTAGTTACTATCAAGAAAAGAAAATACATTATTCACATACTTAATTCATTTTTATTTTCTCAAGCAAAACATTTTTAAATACAAAAACGTTGCTAATGTTAACAACAAAAAGAATAAAAATGGCGATTCTGCCATAAAAATAGATTATTAAATTAAAAATTAAAATAAGAGCAAATGATAAATTATTTAAGTAGATAATAATATTCTGTTTGGATATTAAATTAAAAGCCGACGATAAAATGTGAAATTAAATATATGTTAGCAATGTAAATATACCTTAAGCAAATTAAATATCATTATAATCATGATGTGTTATAATGTTAATCTGTTACACCATATATCCTTTATTTTATACCTACGAATTGTCGTTGATACCATTTTCTCAAAACAACAAGTTAGCATATTTTAATAATGGAGAATTTTTTTTATACAATATGAAAACAAAATTGCAGTTTTACGCTAGAAAACTTATATAAAATGCACATAAATTGAAAATTCTGACTGGAGTAATGCAGTATTTACTTCTTGATCATTCTAAAGTTAATTTGAATCATTAATCTATATATTCATTTTACATGAATGACTGAATTTCGAAAGATTTTTTTACTTAAAAAAGATAAAGGTCTTCAATGTAGGTAAATAGGGAAAGTTAATGGGAATAAATGTAATTGTTTATATGCTTCTGAATTTTTTTAATTAACTTGGAATGAAATGTTAAAAATGGGCAGTGATATTACTCAATGAATTGAATTAAAAGAAAAAAAAATCTAATTACTTTTGTGCTGTTTTTGAATTTCTCTTCTTTCAATCCCTATCCAACTCAAATTAACTCTAGGCAATTGTTTTTTTCGTTCTCTTTTGGGTCTTAGAAACAAATAGCTCAACTTACAGAAATCAAACAAGAAACAATATTAAATGTTATATAAATCGTAAGAAAGAAATTATAGAAAATATTTTTTTGTAATGATTATCTTAATTTTATTACATATAAAATAATAAACAAAATAGTAAACAAGCTGTTAACTAATTTAAATTTAAAAGTAAATTATATTTATAGTTCTATGCATTTAATTAATTGACATATATTATTAACAGAGATTATTTGATTTATATTATTACTGCATGAATTTTTTAAAAATGCATCTAATAATGATCAAGGAACATTATTTGATTTACGTGAAATTGTAAATGTCTTTGCGAAAAAAATAGTATAACACAGATTTATTTCACAAGGCTGTTAGTTGAGTCTCATTTTTTCAGTATTTTTTAATATAAAATAGCAAAACCAATTCTCCTAACTGTACATTGATTGCTAAGAAGAAAAATATTTCGATATTCTTCTTCACACAGCCTGCAATTGTTGTACCTTACAAAATACTGAACATTAAGCAGTTGTTATAGGAAATGTACATTTTTTGTAAAAAAATAGGAAATGCCATCCTAAACTTTTAGAGAGCAATGCAAAAACTTGTCAGTAATATAACGTTCCAGTATTAAAACGTTTTTATTTAATGCATACCGTACTTAAAATACGTTAATAAAAGCATTTTTAGAAAAGATCCGATGAATGAAATAAAAAGCTGTATGAATCAACTAAGAATGTAAAAATATTCTCAAAAAAATGACAGCGGTTAAAGATTAATTACGTTTACAGTAGATATCAGACGCGTGGAGTTCTGGGAAAGTGCTCTTTTCGCATGATAGCTTATTGCTAAAACTTCCGATTATTTACGAAGAATTTGAACTATTTATATTATATTGTTGTTATTCAATGAATTAAAATTTTTTTATAAACATATAGTGCTAGATTTCGGCTTGATAAATTCTTTTCTATTGAAAATCTAAACGAATATTTTTACTTCTTAATTATTGCGTTGGATTATTGAAGAAATATTTTGTGTTGCATATCATTTTTTTTTATATTTTGGTATGCTATTTCTGATATATTACTACGAATTTCCCGGGTTTTGTTTTCTAAAAAAATAGTTGCAAATTTCTATCAGGTGTTTTGAAAACTGTGTTTCTAAATTTTATGATACATTGTATGCGCGAATTTCATTTTGAAATTGAGTCTTATTGTTCTTTTTTTCCCCCTCTGAATTGTTTGTTTGAGTTTCTAGTTATGATGCCGTATGAGCATAATTGTGTTTATTTTCCGAAGCCGTCCATTCACTTTTTTCTTTGTATATTGTAACAATGGTAATGTCATAATAATATAATGGAAACAAAGAAGAGGTTAGGCTGGAAAAAAGAATGACATTTCTTATTCATCTAGTATTCTATAGAAAGAACTTTCGTAACGAAATCGTCCCCTTATGCATTAAAAAATAAAAAAACTCACTGAATTATAATTTAAGAAATATTTTTTAGAATGTTTAAATGGAAGAATTCATGCTAAAGAGTAAATTGTTGAAATGTAAAAAAAAAAGCCTTTGTCGCCTATTTTTTCAAATATTATTTCATATGAATGAGGTTTGATTATGTTCGATCAATATTAATTCAGTATAAATATAATTATATTTGATCAATGTTCATTTTCAGCACTTAGCCTTCACCGATACTATTTTTTGAAATATGTTAAATTGAGAATTAAAAGATGAGTGAATAAATTTATATTTAAATTATTTTATTAAACATTAAAGTAATAAAAGTAAATAATTAATAGTTAGAACAACAAGGAATATGAATGAAACATTCCTTGTAATTCAAGTATTTTGATTTTATTGACAATTTTTCGTAAATTGAAAATATAAAAAGATATATCTATACCAATGATTCTCACACTTTCTCGAAATACTCTATGGTCATAAAATATTTCTTCACGTTCCTCTTGTTCAGGACGAAGAGTATAAAAATACATCAAAATACGTATGTTATATGGAGATTTTCTGAATTTCCCCCTATCATTCTGTGTGGAAAACTTTCATCTATATATCAAGTAGATTATTATTTTTAAAATGATCATTCACTTGTTTTTTATAATATAATATAATATAATATAATATATATATATATATATATATATATATATATATATATATATATATATATACATTCTAACTTAATTCTTACCGATATCATTTACCACAGAGTTTATGGAAAAAGAATAACCTGTTTGATAATTAAAATATTAAGTACCACCTGAATTGTTGGATACATTTCAGTTTTCAGACGTTTCCTGCATTTTGAAATTTACTGCTTTAAGTGTAACTTTACGTTGATTGAATATTTTCGAACTGTTTCGTTACCTGTCACTTTTTATTCTGGCTGTTGGTATAACCTCTAGAAATTGTTCACGTACTTTTTAGGGAATGTGTACAACAGTTTGAGAATGATTCATCTATAGCTACATAAAACAGTTAAAAGTTATGATAAGTACATTTGAATGCAGTTAGTATTTTTCCAGCTTTTGATGAAAGTTGACACAGCAAAGGCAAGTTGGTATTATTTTTGTGTACTACCGTTTGTTAAAAATCACAAAACAAATTTGACTCTAATTCATTGGTTAGTTTTGAAATAACCTACGACGGGTTGGAGTCGTCATTTTACGTTGTCTTCGTCGATGAAAAACTGAATTTATCGTTATGCACAGGAAACCCAGCTATAATAAAAGTAATGGGTTGCTTTCGGGGAATCTGCTCCAAAAAACAACCAAAGACAATCTCATAAGAAAGAGAGAGAAAAGTTGTGGCGACAATTTTTTGGGATGTGTAGAACATCATATTCATTGACATCATCTTCATAAAGGAACAATGTTCAATGGACGATACTACTGTGAGTTTCGCCAGTCCATTCTCTAACACCTAATTTCTAATTCGGGTACTTTTTGATGCACCCTCGCATTTATTTTCCTCTCTCAATAATCATTTGCATTTATATTCAATCTTTATCAGTTTTCGTAATAATGAAATATATCTGTTTATATTTTATTATTACGAATAAGGACATAAAATATCTATTATCGGTAAAGATAATCATGAGCACATTCATACTCATATACACCACTTTTCTTCTCAGGTATGCATTCCAAGGCTAAGGTCGTGCATGAGAATATATACACGGAAAAGTCTTGGTATTTCATTTCTTTTTCTATCCTACAAGATGTGGATTGGCGATATTCGAGAATTCAGAAGAAAATTTAACATCCTACATGTTTTATTGAAATGAAATTTCAGTGGGTACGTTTTTATTCATAGAAAAGAACTAAAATAAAAAAGAATATTCCGTCTTTCCCATTGTTCTTAAAACCTTTTACCCTTAAAAGTTTCCCTATCTTTGACATCCGGTACTCAGCTTGAAACAAGAGTAAGTTTCTTTTCTTCCTTTGAATATGATGTAACAAAATTTTTCATGGCCTTTCCATGGCAAGGAAGGATTCAAATAGGTGCTAAATTCAGTTTTTCTTTTCTTGAGTTCTTCAAGATTTCAAAAATATATATTTTGGTTGTTGTTTTTTTTCCCCTTTTTTCCAGATATAAAAAAATATCATCTGTTACTATTTTTAAAATTTTGGCACATCACTGTAAAACGTGCATGTATTGACAATGACTCATAAATTTTAACCAGAAATCAATAAATTGGTTTTAACACTTGTTCTAAAAATGTAATTGAAAAATTTGTTATAATATATGCATTTTTGTAACTTTTTTAATTGATGTATCCTGATATTTTTGGCCTGATGTTTGGCACTACTAAAAAGATATATAGGAAATTTTCTGAAAAGTTTCTTATTGTAAAGATTTGTTGCAAATACAATTAATAGAATTTCTGCTATATCGATTTTTAAAACAGTTTTGTAATTTCTCTGATATTTATTATGTTATATTTAAAAAAAAAAAACAAAAACAAAAAGGACTGCAATGTGTTAGGAAGTTATGTATAAATGAAAGCAGTCAAATGCCAAATTCGAGGTAAACGAAGGCTCATATGAATTATTTTTATTAAGTATTGTCTTATAAATAGGTTTTTTAAATTGTGTGATTAATTTATAAAATGTTCTCTAATTTTTTTTTTTTTTTGGTATTATGTAGTTTTGTGAATATTTAGTGATTGTATTTAGATATCAGTGAGCTTCTTTGTGATAATTAACGTTATAGACAGAAAAATAGTAATTTATTATTATTTTTCATGTCCACTGTTGGCCATTCAAAATACATCAAGAAAGGCAATATATATCAAAATAAAATTTATTACAGAGGTAACACATAATACAAAGGGGAAATTGTAGAAAATAAAGCGTTTTGCGAGGTGAGGACGAAAATAAAATCAGTGTCGAATGTTGCCGCTATGGTAGTCAGTAACCAGTACCAGACACCTCAGCACTGAATGACAGGCCATCAACCAAACAGACAAGTTTGATAGGTGATAGAAAGGGAGAACAGAAGATAGGTTAAAGCAGCAGTGCAGTTAGGAGTGGAATCTAATGCCACTGCACTTATCTAATATCCTAATCTAATATCACAAAATTTTTAAACAAAATTTAAGAAAGGAATCAAAATTTAAAAACAAAGTTCAAAAAAATTAAAATTAAATTTAAAAGACAATTTAAGAAAAACACTAAACTTTATAATTACAATACTTTAAATTACTCTTAGTAAAATTCATGCTTGAAAATCGATTCTTTAAGACTCAGCCAAGTTAATATAAATGTATCCCATAATTTAGACACAAGTATAATATTATGTAATATCTGCTTATAAGTTAAACTCCTAAAAAATATTTTATTTTAATGAATTCTCCTATTAGGGCATTGTATGAATCATAAAAGAGAGGGAAAAAATCTCTTTTATAATATAAAATACACACAATTTTATTATCTCATTTTTAAAAACATATTTAAATATTCCGCTTCGTTTATATTAATATAAGCTTACAATAAATTTTTATATTCTGGAGGGAAAAAAAACATAAGAAAGGTTTAACTTCTTTATTATATTATCAATTTGAAAGAAAATGATATCTTCTCTATTTCTAATCATTCTAAAACTATTGTAATAAAAAAATTATCTTCATAAAAATGTAAAGAAATATAGGGTAAACCTTTACTTGCAAGTCCATCTTAGGGTATACCTTTAATCAGTTTATAAATCTTACTATCACAAACTGTTTAATTTTGTTTTAAGAATAATATACCAAAGAAACTAAATTTTTCACTATTTGGCAAAAATTCTATTATTATTAAATTTCTTATAAATCTTTTTCAGAACTTTGGGAGGTATTGCTGTATATGTGTGCGCGTGTGAATTCCATTTGGGAGTTAAGGCTTTAATATATTACATGTCTTCACAAAATTCTAACATATAAAGGGTTGCAAAAAATGATAAAAGCTTGCGGGGGAAAAAAAGCTTTTTTAAAAATTTGATTTTATAAATATGAAGTAGTTGTTTTACTAACCCAGAGGAACTCGGTTAGTGAAGTTTTCTTTCACATAGAATATAATGATGAAAAGCAAAAAGATACGTTCTACTTTTTTTTTTGTTTCTAGATAAGGGTTTCGTTTTTATCTTTCCTTCATTTTCAAAATAATATTTCTTCTATGATATCGACAGTAAACTTATGGAATACTCTTAAATATAACTAATAAAGATTTTCTCTATGTGACTTCTATTTTATAGTAGTTCTGAAAGATTTTTTAATGTAAGTTGATAAATTATTATATAAAAGGCAATTTTATAAAATTTAGTAAATTATTAGTGGCACATAATTTATTTCTATAGTATTATTCCTACTTTTTATAGTTATTTTAAAAAATAAAATACTATCCCATCTTCATTGTTAGTAACTTTAAAATCTTCGGAGAGTGAAATTTTTTATTTATTTCTATAAGCTCAGCATTTATATATATATATATATATATATATATATATATATATATATATATATATATTATATAATTTTTTTTTTTTTTTTTATATAATACCCTCTAATCTTAAAAAGCACACTGAGAGAGAAATAATATATATATATATGTGTGTGTGTGTGTATGTGTGGTGTGTGTTTGTGAGTGTGTATAACCTAAAGCGAGGAAAGGTTTCAAAATATTACTAAATTATTTTTACATTTTAGAATTATGTAATTGAATTTAATATACATACATTATATATTTTTGTAGACATTTTTGAATTTATGTGAATACTTGCAGCGTAAATTGTAATAAGTTAGAATAGTGATATAATTATAAGGTGAATTTTCTTTCCGAACAAATATATCATTCTTAGGTAAATTTTTGCTTGCTCCAATGTAATATTATGAAATATTAGTAGTTAAAATATCTTTTTGTTGTTAACTAGTTTGCTTTAACGTTATTTTCTGATATAGATGGTTTGTATCTGTAAGACATATTTAACAACGCATATCTGTCCAAAACCAGATAAATTATTTTCAAAACTTTTATTTACGTTTTAACTTTCTTGGTCTTCTTTCCTGGGGTATTTTGATAATTTACACTAATAAGGTAAACTTTGCTGAACTTTGCATTTTAAATATCGGTTTTTTTCTTCTCTATTTTATGTAATCTATACTTGATTATTATATATATATGTGTGTGTGTGTATATATATATATATATATAGCGGTGATTCTCTTTTACAACAACGTTAGAATTTAAAAAACGCCTTATTAAACCTGCCAGAAAAGATGTCTTTTCAGCCTCGTTAGTAAGAGCATGAAAAAAAGCGACCTGTCAACTTGCCTTCGGATCTACTGGATCAGGGTTCGAAACGAGATTCTCCACTCAACACGAGACTACCTATGACTCAAATGGAAACTGTCCCCAGCAAAACTCAATTCAACAGGGAGGGAATGTATATCAGTTGCAAAAAAAACAACCTTCTGTACAAACCAATGTATCTCTTCGCAGTACTGAGCATTAACTCCATATATGATGCACAACGGAGCTCAGAGCTTTCTAGATTTCTCCTCGAACACTTGTTCCAAAATTTTCCGATCACCAAGATGTCTGCTACCCAAACATAGTTATTACTTTTGGTTTTTTACTCATCCCTGGTTAGCCAAAGTAGTACACTGCTTTTTTTCCATTTCACCGCGAAAATGAAGCTCGCCTGTGTGCGGTCAAGATTTTGGAAACGCGATCACTTGAATATTTTGTGTTTTTCTATTTTTGAATGGAGGTTGCGCTTCTGTGAGTGTCGCAGCACTCCTGCTTTGATCTTTTCGTGCGCTGAGCACGAACTTTCCGGTAGTAAGAACGCCATCAGTAGTCTTATCTTCTTTTTTCTTTTTCTTCCTTGATTAATTATGGAATTTTCTAATTCAAATCTAAAACATAATACTAATGATGAGCAGGTACATCCTATTTTCACGGAAGGAACTCCGTAAGCTTACACATCGTCTACCTCTATCATTAATATTTTTTGTTTCAAATTTATGTAAATTTATTAAATAATAATATTATTTGAAATTTGACCGATGTACTTACAATTACAGATTTTGTAATTCAGAAGTTAAGCATAAGTTTTTCAAAAAATATATTTAGAATTCTTTTTTAAAATTATCATTGATCATTTCACATATTTTAAATCTCTCTCTCTCTCTCTCTGTACACACACACACACATTATATATATATAAACTACTATAAGATACTTTGCTTTTCATGATCATGGAGCAATGGCTGTCAATTAGAAACGGTCCCTGTAATCGGTCTTGGTTTCACTTATGAATGAGCAGAATAAGGTCATTATAATTAAACACTGATTCCTTGTAAAGTCGGGGGAAAGAGCATTTAATCTCTCTTTCTGGGGGGTACCTTTTGTCACTCTCGGTGACATATAAATTGAGAAATCAACACGTTTGACACAGAGGCATACATTTCCTTAAACTGAAGCATTCACAATTTCATCAGACTCATGTAATGTAATCGCATGATGTAAAGCGTGGAATAAGAAAACGTTATCTGCGTCGAGGCACCACATATTTCATTTTTCAAGTATGTCAATTCATTGTTATGTAACCCTTAATTTTTAATCTATCTGTTCAAATAAACTTTATTGCAACAACTCTTGGCCTTATGTTATTTAAGTGATATTATTTTGTTTTTGTGATCTATAACATAGTCTTTTTTTATTTAATTTAGACAATGAACCAATTAATCATGTCATAAAGATTCGCGTATCACTTAAAATAATGATGTAATAAAAATAAAAGAGAAATAAATAAAAATAACTAAAAATACAAGTTTATTTCAAAAAGAGGGGGAAATAAATAAAAAGTAAAAAAGAATAATACAAATACATTAAATACAATATAAAACTAAATTCAGTCAATAAATTTAAAAATTTCTTAAAAGAAAATGTTTTATAATTCTATTGGGTAAAATACATCATTAAGAAGCTATAGAATACAGTAAAATAAATGCCTACATAGAAAAATATTAAAATTGACAAAACTAAAAATATCTTTAAAAATCTAAGCTAATATTTATGTTACAAAATTAATCCACAAAATAATGTGATGAGTACAAAAAGTAATGTAAAAAATGATAATTGAAAGGAATAATCAAACATCAACAAATTAGAAAAATGTAAAATAATGAATATAAATATTAAATCTGTGACAAGTTTCATACTCTTTCACAAGGCCTTTCTAGAATTATGCACCCAACTGTCTATATTTGAAATTATATAAAACATTTACAAACCAAATGATCAATTTGAACAATGAAATTTAAGTACAAAAAAAATAAAGAGTCAAAAAGAAAAATGCATAGTATTCTGTAAATAAACAAAAATATTTATCTTTTAAAAGCAAAGCATAGCTAATATATATATATATATATATATATATAATATAGCTTTCCATCTGGAATGAAGGTGCCTAAATCTTACGAAAAGTCAAAAATAAAAGAAAAAAAATTGAAAACGCCCTCTATCACCTTAATTTATAGCAAAGTCAAAAATGAAACTTAAAGTATTTATAATTAAAATGTAATTCTAAAATAAATGAGAAAAGAAAATACTGAAGAAGAAACAATTCAGGGGGAAATAATTAAAGAAAAGTACTAATACTTAACAAATATAAAAACATTTTTTTTAAAAAAAAAAAAGAGCTACATTTTTAATTAAAAGACAAATTTTTTTTTATAATTATTGCATTTTAAATAACTTATAATAAAATTAAAAGGATAATCAGTAATAAAGTATTATGTTATGAAATATTTTGTGAAAGTTATCTTTAATCCTATAAAGTTAAAAGGTGACACATTCTTCAACCTCCACTTAGAATCCTTTCCTACTCGGTCAAGCATGTTCAAGGTGCACATGTGTTTGAAGGGGCAAATTTTCAGCAAGATAATGCTCATCCTACACCTGAATATTAGAAGACTTTCTACGTCACTTTAGACTCTTCCATAGCCTGTCAGTTCCTAGGACTTGTTCCCTATAGAGCATTTATAGTACAAGCTGAAACTTCAAATGCCACCGTGACCCCCTGAACATGAACTAGAGTTGGCTGTTCAAGATTTGTGAGCCATTTGCCTCAGGAAAATATATCCAACACCCAGTCCACTCCAAGCCGGTCCGTGATGCGACATTTATTGCAACAGGAGCGGTCTGATGCGTTATTGAAGGTACAGTATGTAATATAATATATCATCATATATATATATATATATATGTGTGTGTGTGTGTGTGTGTGTGTGTGTGTGTGTGTGTGTGTGTGTGTGTTTGTGTGTGTGTTAAACTTTTTCAACGTAATACGTAATAAACGCACGCATTTATAAACCAAATAAATGTTACAAAAATATGGCAAAAAATACATCTACCAAGTAATAAACTAAAATGTGAAATTCATAGCATAATTAAATTATCAAATTATTACAAACTTTGTATTAATAAGTATTAGTTCATAAAAGATGACAGCGGAAACAAATAGATTAAAGATACAGTTAAAGCAGCGTAAGTTTTAAAAAGAGCAATACGTAACTGAACGAAGCAATCA
>BMAW01000572.1:221175-257059 GCA_019974015.1 Nephila pilipes | reverse complement strand
TCATAGCACTGGCTCGTTATGGTTCCACGTTTAGAGTGGATCGGCTACCATAGGAAATATCTTCCTTTCCCCCGGACCATTATGCTGGCTCTAGAAGCAGGAGGTCGGGCAACAACGTTGTTTGAATAGTACCGTTCATCACGGTGCTCCCATAACCGTACATCGTTGTCATCTGTCACCAAAAAGGAAACAAGATAAATAACTAAACATTATGTTTTGCCAATCTGAGACATTCCACTTTCCCCTGGCTTGACACCACCGTAGATGGATTCCCAGATGTTTCGGTGTTAAAGTACAAGAAAAGGACGCTTGGATTGCAGGTTTGCTTCCGCAAGGCGTCTAGAAATGGTTTGTGGAGCAACTGATAATCTTACATCTGATTATATTGTGAAAAGAAATTCTGTAGGATCTACGAGTGTTTGTTGCATGATCTTGCCCTCCTCTCATTTCGTCGCCTTCCTGGTGGATGCAAACCTGGTTCTTATCAAGATGGGAACCATCCCTTTTTCACTGCTCCCAGCATGTTCTGATGACATTCAGCGAACTATCGACCTAGTGTGGAACACTGTTTGTCGGTCCTGCGTTTTTCATGTCAATGGCCAGGTCCCTCTTAAACTTGCTTAACTGAGCGAAATGTTGTATCTCATGTATATCTGATGATATTCGTTTACTATTGTCCGCCAAGAGTAGGAATAGTGATCGTTGTGTTTATGAATCTTACCTTATGCACCATTATATATATTGCACCCACTTCTTGATTTCAGCGGCACTGTAGAGTGTATGGACACCATACTTATATTTATTTTTTAGGTCGCTTTTGTTTATGAATTTTTGAGTTTTAATTATTTTTTAGAAATTTATTTTTTACTGTATGCACACACAAATACAAAATATTTTTAAAATTATTTATCATTTTCTCTTAGGTATAAAAGATTTTAAAAATAAGTTAAATTGGAAAGGCAAGTAAATTTAAGTAAATATTTTTTTTTTTTTGTAAAATTAATTAGTCAATCACAAACAAATAAATTGGTGGTAAAAGCTTTCATGGTAATAAGTATATTGCGACGAATTGGATTACAGGTTATAGTACTTTAATTTATGTTTGCTGTTGTGGTAAAAGTTTTTTGACTCTTTTTTTTAAAATTAAATGGATTTAATAATGAAAATAAGTAAGTATAATATTTTTTAAGGAAATGTTAATTTACTTTGGTTTAAATGAATTTTTTTCCTTTGTTCGTTTTCTTTTTTCTGTGACTAAATTTTTATTTGGATTTGAAATTTGTTTATTTTTGCTTAATACTATTTTGTCACGTTGTGATTCTCTGAAGTGTGATGGGTTGGATCCGGAATACTATTATTAATGCACTCTTCTCAGTTCCAAATCTGAGATAGCTTAGAATTATTTTTTCTAATTTTTTAAATTTAATTTCTTAATTATATTCTCCTTAAGTCAGGCTTTGATGTATAATACTTTGTTGTATAATTTTCTACATTACTATATTTATACTTTAGTTTTTAATTATTTACATGTTTAATATGCATTCTTGAAAATTATGCTTTCTGCAATTTAATGACTTTTTTACATTATAATTTTGTATATTTTATATTATAGATAATTATACAAATAATCTAAAGTTAACTTTAATGGTTTGTAAATTTCATTTTATTTCACTATGCTTTTTTTCACAATTTTGGCAATTTATAAATCTTAATAATTGTTAATTTAAATTTGGTTACTATTAAACATGTTTTGTAATTTATGTACATATTAAAATTATATCTAATTACTTGTAACATTACTAATTATAAAATGTTTAATGTAGCTTTAAAATGTAATATAAATATACTTGTGACACATTTTTTTTCACATTCAAATCTGAATAATATATAGAGCAATTTATGTCATTTTAATGCTTTAGATAAATTTTTCCTCTTTGAAATTTTTGTTTCATTCAATTAGTAAAATTGAAGAAACATAAAATGAGAAAATATAATACTTTTTTCGTATTTGTATTTTCAAGAGTGAATTTATTACGGTTTTCTAGAAATAATAAATTACTTTGTAGAATTGTCCTTTATTTTTATTTTTTTTTAAGTTTCTTTAAAAGCGTAAAAGCAATGTTCAGTAACATATCCTTTTAAAGAAAATACTGTCAACTCTAAATGTGAAAGAAGAACACATTTTTGCGAATGGACGTATAATAATCAAAAATATATTTATTCACCTTTCATATATAAAAGTAAATTCTTTACGAATATCCTTTATTTGGATTGATGAATGAATATTGAATGAAAAAATTATTTTAGTGCGTTATTTGTATATTGAATATCTTGAAATTTTTATCAAATATGTAAGCGAAAAGGCTGATAAATTATAAATCATATGAGCAAGAACTAGAAATATTTAATGTTAAGAAGTCAAAAATTATGGTAATAAGTGTCAGAAAACGATTACATGTTTATTTTTAAAAATGCTACTTCTGAATGATTCGCTTCATTTTAAATTAAGTAATCATACAGAAGGGAAAAAGAATTCAAAGAAATAATTGGTAGTATAATGTTCATTACTTTCATTATGTGCAAACTTCTTATAATTAAATGAAATTTTGAAGAAGAAAAAACTGTTAAAAATATGTATTATAAAATATGTAAATATAAAAAAATATGTAAAGTTATTCAAAAACTTTCATTTTTTTTTAAGAATCCAAATAAAAACTTAAAAAGATCCTAAATAACATCTTTAGAAAAAAAGGAAGAGCAAAATTCTGTATTTGTTTGAAGTAAGATTTGAACGCAAAAAAAAACTTCTTATAAATCTTTAATATAAAATGTATTATATAAAATTAGAAACTTGAGCTATGCATGTAAACTTGTTAAGATATCATTGATTAATTTATATTCGCAGTTTTAAATAACTTTTTTCAATTTGCAGTCAATTATTTATACTCGTAACAATAATACTTTTATTTGTGAAAAATTTATCCTGTGAAAAATAAGAAGTATGTTGTAAACAGCAGTATTTGCTAATTGAATGATGTAATCTAATATAATTAGCTGACTTCTTTTGCCTAAATGGTTATCATACTGTTGATGAATTGTTTACTCTAAGCGTTAACGTTAACCATCCTTAAGTGAGTAAAAATATGTCTGAGATTTACATAATAAATCAAAAACTCGAGATGCATTGGGTGTGGTCTGTTACTTCATAGGATTCCAGAAGCTAAAATGGCTTTGCAATTTTAGTATCATAATAAATCATTGTGTGTGCAGTGTCTTTACATTTACCCACTGACTAAACCATGTTGATTAATTACTGTAATGCTACTACAATAACTTATATATTCACTTTGAGAATAACATGATTTATGATGGCATTGTGATTGATATATTCAGTGATGAGTGTATTCAGCTACTGTGTGTAATACTTTTAGTGTTTTATGTAGTAAAGGAAAATATGTTTACCGTTATAAAAACAGAATGAAAATATGAAGGAAAAAAACATTCACCCTTCTACCGATATAATCAAATAATTTTTAACAAAGTTATTTTAATTTTATAATGATTTTAAAATTTATTTATTTCGTTGATAAACTAAATATATTTTTTCATAGTTCAAAAATTTCGCAGGTATTTTGAACTGCATAATTAAAATTCATTCTTCATCTGAAATATGGCATTCGAATTAGCTGAGTCGTCAAGGCCGCGAGCTCAAGGCTGATGAAACTCATGCTCGAGTACTGATTCCCCTAAACACCTGTTGTGTAGTGCAGTTGATGAATGTGAAATGTATTGGGGATCATTTTATTTACGTTGCTGTGTAGAGTGAAAGTTAGGTAAATTGGTTACCAACTCAGGTTTTTCATTCGCCACTTCATCATGGCTTAAAATAATGACGTTTTCATCAATAACCCTTGTGTTGCTTAGAATCTAAATTACGAGGTCCATCATTAAAAGATATTGTGTTTCATCAACGAGCAATGTTGATCTTGCCTTAGAATCTTAAAAAAACCTTTTTTTTTTAAGAGTTATGAATTACATTAATTTTATTTTTTTCTCTCTTTCGTTAGGAAGCTACGGTTGGCCTCTTTGTCGTGTTTGCGAGTTTCGTGGTCTACGATGTTTAAGTTGACCCGTGGGCTCTACGTGTGGAATAAGGATTTGGGGGGGGGGGGCACTGCTGCATGTTAAATTAAGCCAAATCCTATAATTGTCATGTGAAATAGAACTTGGGAAAGTGAGGTACCAGTTCAGGTGAGTTAGTGAGTGAAAGTTGGATTTTATGGTGCTAGAGCCAAACCGGGCTATGCTGTGCCAAAAATTTAGAAGAAATGGGTAAAAAAAGGTAAAAATTATTCCTCGAAAAGGAGAGAATGATCTATGTATCCCGGGATCAACCATATAGGAACCCTGAGGGAAATCAATTTTGATGTCATCCTCTGCATCTGATTGTGATTACCAGTACCCCATGTACAGTTTTTGAGTGGCATTAATTTAAATCAACTATTTCGTTAGGGCATATGATAAGTTATATTCTTCAGTAATTCATTACTTCTAAGATATAAAAATATAGAATCTCTCTCATAGGTTTATCTTTCCTTCCATCATAATAAATTATGTAAACCTTCAAAAATCATGACCACTTTTGTTTTAAGGGGTTGAAGATTAGTTAGAATATGAATAAATATTAACAATACTAACATTTATCGTTATTCAATAGCTTTTGAAATATAAAAGCCTGAGAATTTGCAAATTCTTAAGCAAATATTTAATATGGAAAATAGTTATTGAAACATTTTTTTATATATAGTTTTTTTTCTTCATAAATCTATTAAATTGTTTGAGTGACATTGATATTTAATTGGAATTCATAAGATAGTTCCATCGCTGTTTTTATTTAAATACATTTTAATATTTATTTATGAACTTGGTCATTTTTATTACTAGAATTTTGGAATTTTTATCCATAGCAAAAATTTTTATTTTAAAATTTTCTTGTAATATGACAGATTTAAACTTTTTCCTTAAAAGTAATTTTCTGTGATAAGCTTTAACATTGAATGAGTTTGTCTCCAATATTAACAGCTTTACTTATGTAAGAATCAAGTTGTTTATGCTTAAATAACTTCATTTTTACATTTAACAAAATTGCCAAATTTATAATTTCAAATAAGGTATTCCGTGAAAGCCAAATTTGAGTGAAAGGTGCTTGCGTGAAACATTTAAATTTAGAAATCTAAATTTTAAGACAAGAGTGAAGAAGAACCCGACAATAACAACGAGTAAAAATTTGACAGCTAACTAAATGACGAAGGTGATTGTGAAGAATTTCTGGATAAATAACGAGCTTGTTAGTATTTCTCGGAAACATTTTTAATGAAACTGCTTGTTTAAATTTAACAATTCGAAACATTGTTCAAAAGTTAAGAAAGTAAGATTATTATACTTATACTGATTTGAAAAAATCGATAATTGCATTAATTTTGTTCAACTCCGCGTGTTCTGGATATATTTAAAGATTATATTGTAACTTGTAACTTGTGTATATTGTTATTTGCGTGTAATTACAATAATATGAATTAAATGTTTGATTTTATGTGATATAAAGAAACAGAAGCTATTATTTAAAGTATTGTGAATTTATATCTATTGATTCAGTGATTTTTAGGGATATGAAGCAACGAAGATTGATTGATTGATTGAGCGATGCAGGGCAATAAAAGACCATTATCCATTAATGCATTTTTAAATGATACCGAATTATTTGTTTTGTTTTCATTCATTTATTATTTATTAACGTCACACTTAAAAGCAACACGAAATTTATGGGCGAATACCTTGTAATTCTGAGCATCGATCAAGTGAAGAGGAAGACACCTGAGCTAGCACATCCCTCTCCAAACTTCAACACCACGTCTTAAGGGCGTAGTTTCTTTAGATAAGTACGGGCATCATGACTCCGAGGCATCATGACCTATTGTTTCCCATGAAGTTTACTTTGTTTGGTAAACACGAGTAAGGCGCCTAAGGTATACCTTTGCGATTTTTTTGCGACCCTACTTTTCTTGTGAATTAATTTTAGCCTTTTCCCCTTTTTCAAACGTCTAAATTATTGCAGTTTCAATTTGTTTGGTTAAAGAATAGCCACATTTGGGTCTTGCACTGTTAAACTCTACCATCACATACACACTACGCCAACGAGAGGACTTGAAGCCTCGACAGATTTAACGTGCATCAGGCTGGCGTCTCTCTTTATCTCTCTTTTTTTTTGTGATTTTTTTTTTATTCCGTGTATGCGTTTTTCCCCCTACCTTTGTTAGGATATTCATATTTGATGTACGTTTTCTTTAAAGCGGGGATAGCATATAATTTACTTGATTGTGCATATCATTATTTTTTTAGCAAGAAAATAAGTAAATTTGCTTTTGCACTATTGTTACATCGTAAGTTAAGAAATGGGATGAAATAAACTTTTTGTAAATCCTAATATGTTTTTGTATGATTGATGCATTAAATATATTATGTAAGTTTCGAGTCATAAAATTTCATCATCATTATTATTATTATTTTATTTTCCATAAATTTGAAAATCTTTTCAGAAGTCAGAACACTAATAGCATATTATATATATAGATTTAAAAAATTCCGAAGATTAAACTTCTATATAATACTCGTATTGAAGTAAAAATAAGGCCTTCGTTATGTTTCTGTAGGATTGTTTAAACGTTTTATATTCGTCGGTAAATTTGTTTTCAAGTTTTTTTGCTTTCGAAATTTCAAAAACCTATTTAATCTTCTTAAAATAAAATTCGGTCGAGTTATCCAGTGGACTATCAATACAATCTGTTCTCGTGAGTACTTTAATTCGATTATCACTCTTCCACTAACTCGAAACCGGTTTTAACATTTTTATCTCGAAAGGCGAACAGAAGCCATTTGTTAAGGTGTCTGTTCATTGTTTTTCTCTATACCATTGTGGCTCCAAATTTCATTGCTACGTCGATTGAAGACGTAGCGGCTGCAGAGACACGGGATAGGTTGTTTCATTGAATCGGATTCCATCCCAATAGGAAATCGATGATGGCTACTATGGGAGTCAGATGTTAAAGTAGGGGAAAAAAAGTTAAGGATGAAAAAAAAAATGGGGAAGGGGGGTAACGTTCAAGAGGCACGAGTGGCTTCATTTTCAGAGGGATTGAATTGCCGATGGAAGCCACGAATACCGTAATCGGGACCCAAAGGCCAAGGAAAAGGAATTTTTTTTTCCTTCTAATTCTATCGGTCTCTTCTTTCGCTTCTGTCAGTTTTTATTGTTTGCATCGAAGGTTATGCTTTTTGTATTTCACTTACAGAATGGCTTCTTTTTTCACAAAGCAAGCCTGAATTCTTGAGTCTTATATCCAGGAATATCTGGTTTTATACGTCTAGACGGATAAGAGCGTAAGATTTCATAGATCTGCTGTTAAGTAGTTGAAAAATGCATCACTTAAAACTTTTGTAGCTTGGAAAAATTCTTTTTTATTGGTATATATTCCAAACGCGAATGTATCCAGTCTCATATCGGTTGTGTAGAAAATACAAAGGAGTGGGGGAAAGCAGGCGTATGGTATTGTAGCACTTCACACACACAGAATATGCGCAGGAAATAGAAAATAAAAACGGGGAACACTCATTTGAAGAAATGTATATATATATATATATATATATATATATATATATATATATATATATAGTATGAAATGGTATCGTTCTATTATAATTTAGTTCTGTTAAAATTTGTTATTTTTCGGTTACTCTTTAAAAACACGTATGTTCATTGAAAATAACTTATACCTGTTGGAAATGACTGTACACATGCAAACATTTGTGATGTTTTATTTATGAATTACAAAACATTGTAGCAATGCAGTTATTTACCGACATAGGAAAAA
Organism: Nephila pilipes; assembly: GCA_019974015.1. Taxonomy (NCBI): domain Eukaryota; kingdom Metazoa; phylum Arthropoda; class Arachnida; order Araneae; family Nephilidae; genus Nephila; species Nephila pilipes. The sequence continues at coordinate 249,131 of BMAW01000572.1, read as the reverse complement.
TCCTTCAACTGGAAAGTTATTCAGGGCATTCAAGTTTAAACATGATGATATTTTAATAGTGTAAAACGAATCTCTAAAAATATTGACTTATGAGAAAAAAATACTGCATTATTTTGTTGAGAACAAACATTCAAATATATTCTAAAGTTCTAGCATTTAAAGGTATTTAATGACTGAGATGGCAAGAGCTCACGAGTTGAGATTGCAATACCTGTAAACCAGTTTATCCTCTTACAGGAAATTTCGAATGTTATCATCAAATTGTTACCAGTAATTTTATATTGTTTTTACCGTTAAACCTGTTAATTACGTACATATCTATAAAACACTTATTTGTACTTGTTTGACGGTCTACAGCTTTACTAGTTTTAATAAGACTTGTAAACTAAACCATCCAAAATAAAATAGTAAAATTGATTAAATAAATGTATCCGCGCAATAAAAATAATACACATACTACGGTTGGCCAAGCTGAAAAAGAATAATAAATGTTCTTGATTTCGAAAATTCAATATAGCAATCCTTCCAACATCTTCTTTCACGTCATCCATGAAAAAGAAACTTAACATATTGATCAAAACACAAACACTCAGAAGTACAACGTAATAATCCGCCTCATACACAAAAGATAATATTAATAAAATCATTAGAAAAGATCATCAGCATTTTCCACTGGAAAATATATTGAAGTAGTGTCTACGACTCTTTTGTTATTATTAAAACAACTAGTATGAAATCTCAAGCAGCTGCTTCATCAATGGACTTCGTACAAAAATTAGATCACAATTAAGAGATCAAAGTATAATCAAATATGATTCATAAATGTTTTCTTTAAAACATGTTTATAAATAGATCACTTATTTAATTATATATTTTATGTATTTTCATTTGTAAAACTTATTCATGCATTTAAGTATTATTTAAAATGGGATATAAAATTATTGGATTTTATTTGTTACTCGTGTTCAAAATACATTTCTTATATACTTTTATCACATTGTTCAAGAACCCCCAAAATATTGTATTAATTTGAATTTTTATTTTATATGCATGGCTTAGAAAGAATTTTTCGGTTATTTACTAGATACCAGTTTTGTTTGAAAATTTTGTCAATTATCGGTTATAAACTGCTGTTTGTAGAAAATGCAACACCATGAAGGAATCATCAGAATCAAATGAAATTCGCAGCAAATGTCAATTATAGGATATTATGCAAATTAATAAAGTTTCAGAGCCATCGCGCGTGCGCGGCGCGCGCAGCGCCCTCTGAATTGATGCTGAAAGCGTATAAATAAAGTGCTGTAGCGGGACGTTGAAAAAAGTCTATGATTATTTGTTAGTGGCAAACGTTTAGTGAGACCTGAGTATGCCTCCACGACGGAAGAATAAGAAATTCAAGCAACTTACGGAGTTTGAACGAGGGAGGATAATCGGCCTTCGAGAAGGAGGATTTTCCTATCGCGCAATAGCAGCTCGTATGCAGCGGAACAGTTCCACAGTGATGCGAGTTTGGAAGCAGTGGACCGACGAGCACCGAACAACTCGAAAAACAGGCACTGGACGACAGAAGGTGACGTCAGAGCGCGATGATCGACACCTGCTCCGCATGGCGGTGAATGATCGCACAGCTTCCTCCAGGCAGCTGGCAGCACGTTGGTCTACTGCTACAGGTGTACAATTGTCGGCTTTGTCAATTCGTCGTCGTCTGCTGCGCCGTGGATTGCGTGCAAGGGTGCCTTTATACAGGATTCCCCTCACGGCGAATCATCGACGGCTGCGTCGGCAGTGGGCTCTTGAGCACAGAGACAGGCGAGCTGATTGGCACCAAGTTGTCTTTTCAGATGAATCACGCTTCAATTTGTGGACCCATGATGGCCGTGTTCGTGTTAGACGTTATGCCGGTCAACGCTGCCTTCCTGAGTGTATTATTGAACGACATAGTGGTCGAACACCCGGAGTTATGGTCTGGGGTGCGATTTCGTATCATGGACGATCCAATTTGATACGAATTGAGGGTAATCTCAATAGCAACAGGTACGTCCGTGAAGTGCTACAGCCCGAAGTCGTTCCTTTCCTTCAAGGCATCCCTGGAGCTATCTTTCAGCAGGATAATGCACGCCCACATGTTGCGCGGACTTTTCGAGACTTCTGTTCAGCACAACGTATGCAACTTCTTCCTTGGCCTGCTTATTCACCGGATATGTCGCCTATTGAGCACGTGTGGGATATGGTTGGTCGGCGTCTCGCTCGTGATCCGCGTCCTGCAGTTTCCAAAGACGAACTTTGGTTGCGCATACAAGCGATATGGAATTCTCTTCCTCAAGCAGATATTCAACATCTGTTTGACTCCATGCCACGTCGTATAGCAGCACTTATTGCAGCGCATGGTGGCTGCACCAAATACTGATTTCGGACGCTTAATTTGTTTCTTTTGTTTTGAAAATTTCATCATTTATTTGTATCAGTACAAGTCGTTTCTGCATTAAATTTCATTTGATTCTGATGATTCTTTCATGGTGTTGCATTTTCTACAAACAGCAGTATAGAAAATGTCGGTAAATTTGCAAACACTACTCACGAGAATAATTTAATTGGAAACTTGATTTTGTAGTTTTCGAATCTCAGTATTACATAGATGATTGGCACAGGGTCTCAAAGTTAAGCCTAGTTCAAACAGCAAAAACACTTGAATTTGTATTTCACATCATTGAATCAGTATTAACTAGATCTTTGAGGCCCTGTTAAATTAACGCGCAGCAGTTCCTATTATTCCGAATAATGGGTTTTGATAGAATAAGGATTCGACGCGAAAACGTCTTCAGCCGTAAAGCTAGTATACGTTAGCTGCTTAGCTACTGGCAGCTTAACTCAAGTGATGAGTTATGGATTAGCTAAAGGTAATGATGCAGTGTCTCTATCAAGCTAAATTCGCTATGATGAATTACTAGACACTAAATGTTCTGACGTACTGATTTTCGATGGGACAAATTATTTTATACTAATAAATACCATACTTTCATTACATTTCATTTGTTTATTTTTGTTATAATTCTAAAAGAAAGTCAACCACTTTTAAGCTCCATGCATAAATATTACTGCGTTATTTGCTTGATCACTAAGAGGTTTTTAAAACGTTTTTACGTATTGCATTGGTGTGTGTCTACCGGTTTGTGTATGTAACAGAGTGTCATCAAATTTTCGATCGTTAATTTAACCAACTTCCCAACAAGCTAGAGCTCTGAAACCTTGGGAATCGTTCTTACTCGCCTAACAATGCTATATTTAGACATTTGTGACAAGTTTTAATTAATATTTCAATAATTTTTTTAATGATGCAGTTTAGCCCAATCACTTGGCGCGATTTAAAAAATTGCCAAACTTGGCGATTTTTTTTTATTTTGACGTTAAGTCCGCGAAGCGGACCAGGGACTTTGGCAAAATACCGCCAAATAATTCCTGTCGCCAAGGGTGGTTGGGCTAAACTGAATTACAACCTTTTAATTTACCGGAATAATTAATTAATTTTAGTTAGTTTTAAAATTTTAATGTATTTCACGTGGCGTGTGTCTGTCTGTGACTGTATCAGTGTGTCATTAAATCTTAGATCGTTAATTCCACCGTTAATTTCACTTTCCACCAAGCTAGAGCTCTGAAACTTTGGGAATCGCTCTTACTTGCCTAACAGTACACTATTTAGACATTTGCGACAAGTTTTAGTTTGATTGATTTATTGCTTACTAACGTCACACTTAGAATAAACACGGAGGCTATTGGCGATATACCTCGTAATTGTGAACCATGTTCAAGTGAAGAGGATGACACCTGGTATGTTACCTACTCTCAAAACTCTCACACTATCTCAAAGTGAGGACAGAACGTGAAATTGCTACAGATTTAACGTGCATCAGTCTTGCTGTTACTTAACAAGTTTTTAGTGGCTTCAGATCTCAAATCCATGACTCGACGGAAACAACGTTTAATGTGAGCTCGTGACTATAACCACTCGGCTACCGCAACTTCGGAAACTACGGGGGAAAATTGATTTTCACAAATGACATGAAAGTAACTTTTTTTTCTCCCTTCTCATAATTAATTCTTGTGTGAATCAGAAATTATAATGATATGGACACTTGATATGGATTTATTTTTTTCTGACTTCCACATTACGGAACAGGATAACTTTAAAGTTGGGTGAAATTTATTGTGTATTATCCCCGATATTCCACACGGAAATCTTAGGATGAGTCTCTCGAACCTGCTACTTAAATGTCATAAATCTAGAAGTACGCCATTGGTGAATGTCATGATTTATGACGAATCAGTGGAGAAAGAAAAGTATGTAGAGGCGATGTCACACTTTCGAGCCCAAATAATCGAGATTTGATATGCACGATTTCGATAAGTGCGTAATTGTTATCCAGAAGACCTATAATTTTCTTTATTTTTAAAATTAATCGTTTGTACACATTTTCATAGCTTTCCCACATATACATCAAATTTTCAAAAATAAAATACTTTATTTCTATTTTTTCTTAAACATTGATTAAAAATTGTGTAATATATCAATATTTACAAGGTGTGGCAATTAAATAACTGGACTGCGCATTCCCTAGCCGTTAGACTTGGTATGGATGAGTGGGAATAGATTGTAGTTGACATTGATGCTTCCGATGTAGGTAACATGTTATTCCATCTCTCTATCTCATTCAGTTTGCCTTTCACCCTTGTTTGAGTAAAACGTCGTTATGTTGAAGTGTAATGATCCTGATAAGCTTAAAAATCGAGCAGCGTATTAATCTGAAATTAATAAATAAATAAATAAATACTCCAACTGAATGTTTTAAATTGTGTGGGAGATTTGGGTTAAAAATGAGGTGTTTGGAGATAATTTCATGTCACATAGTCAAATTTTTGAATGGCACAAACGATTTTCGGAAGGTCGGGAGGTTGTTGAAGATGATGAACGTTCGGGTCGCCCTGTGACATCATGAACTGATGAAGACATTAAAAAAATCAATGAAATCGTGCCTAAAGACCTACGTTTGAGTGTTTGGATGATGTCAGAAATTAGGAACATAGACAAAGAGGCAATAAGGAAAATTTTGCATAAGACGAAAGTTTGCGCAAAATTGGTACCAGAAAATCAAGCACCTAGACAACACGCCGTCGCACAATGCGCTCTCTGTGAAACTGTTCATGGCGGTGAAACGCATTACTGGGCTCGAGCATCTACCGAACTCACCAAATCTCACACCATGAGACTTATACCTGTTTCCAAAAGTGAAAAGTGCATTGAAGAGAACACATTTTCAATCTGTAGAAGTGAAGGCAAAAACGGCAGATTTACTGAAAAAGGTGACACCTAATGACCTGCAGCACTGCTGTGAACAATGGAAAACTCATATGCAGCGATGTATTGATAGGGAAGGGGAGTATGTCGAAGATGATTAAATGGTATTTGTGTAATATTTTCAATAAAGTTAATTTTTAAGATTAGTCTGGTTATTTAATTGTGATACATCGTATATTAATTCTGCGATTATAATTAGTATTTACGCATAAAATTATCAATTATTTACCAAACATTGATTGTCAGATGTGATGACATTTAGAATCAGATTTCTTAATTTATTTAAAAATTAATTGAGATATATAATTTTGCTTCATGACTGGACATTTTAATTATCAATTGTTAAATAATCAAAAAAAAAAAAAAAAACTATATATATTTCAAATTGCTTTTAAACGTACTAAGGTGGTAGTGAATTGCATAGCGACTGAATCTTTTAACTAAAATTAAGTGATTATTAAAAGTCAATTCTGCTAGATTTTTTCTATTGAAAGTGTTTACAGTTTTGAATTTTAAATGACACTGGGTGTAATTACATTAAATATCCGATAATTGTAAGAGTTAAACAAGCCTATAAATTAAATTCTTGGTCATTTAATTCTTAACATCCCGATTAACCAGTAATACATCCGCACATTTTTTGCTGTTTATAATCAAAATTAACATGTGTAATAATATTGAATTTTGTAATTGTTAATATCTCTTTTTTCACATGCGAAAAGAGGATAATCGATCTGTGATGGCAAACCATTACTGTATGCCTCTTGTGCCATAGCTAAACTCAATGTATTAACACTAAAAGTCAATAAGTCAATCAAAGAGATGTTAGACAAGTACACACTGTATTTATTGGTTGATTGCTAATATAACGACAAATATAAATTCTCTCCCGGGCAAGCCCTTAACTATATTAACTCGATCTACCAGTAATAAACTAACTGACTCTTACGACTAAGATCACACTGAGGTTGTCTCGACTTCTAGCATACATTAACCAGCCGATAACTTGTAACAATTCCCGGCTCTGACTTCAACTCCGACCCTGGAACAATTGCCAAACGCTAGAACTACTCGACCTCTCTATCGCGAGTTTATATATTTCCTAACTCTCTTGCTTCACTTCATTTCTACCTGCTTATGATTTACATATTCATGTTTTATTTTGGGTTGGGCAAAGGTTGTTTAGCAAAAGCTATCAATCTTAATTAAAAGTCTCCAAGGTTAGTGAAGAGAAAACCGCGAATAGCCCAACGTCACAGATTTACTTTTTTAATACGTTTGAATGTTCCCTTCAATGTTTGAAGATATGACTTTGCTTAACTAGGCATTTATAAATTTTAGCTATTATTTGATTATATATTTACTTGTATATTGCATGTGCTGCATAAATTGCTTTTAATCAGTAAGCTGATATTCAGTTATGTACAATTGTATTAATGTCGCCATTACTGTTATATATATATATATATATATATATATATATATATATATATATATATATATAGTGAGTGTTGAGTGTGTGTATATATATAACAGTAATGGGCGATATTAATAAAGTTGTACATAACTGTATATCGGAAAGAAAAATCGATGTTGAAAAACTTCAAGTTTAGATTAATTTGATCTGACCTAGGGGGTCCAATGTTCTTGATCACGAGGTCATTGACAGCAATGTTCAAATCCAGCTGAGAGCTTAAATCCTATACCAGCGGAAAGGTGCCTTCCGTCTTTTTAAGTTGCCAATAGGCTTTATGCTATACAAAATTCAAATTTATCAATTAATTATTCATCTACTTCATAAGCAAAATAATTTTTTTGATTATACCGTTCTTCATTTTAAAGTTTTCCTAATCTCTCATTTATTTATTCAATGATTGACTTTTTCAATTTTTATACTTAAAGACTAAAACAAATCGTATAATCATTATGAACGTTTAATTTCTATTAACTTCCAATTCTCTTATTGTTATTCATTTCATCCAAAATTATTATTAATTTTTGTTTGTGCCCTGTGAAGAAAGAATCCCACTGAATGAAAAGTAAAATAAATTGTTTTTAAGCTCTTTCTTTACACAATTTTCTTTTTACTTCATAAAAAAAACTCAAGTTCTTTTCAATAGATGGTTTGAAAACAAAAAGTGTTACATTCAAGATTCGGGTTGTTAACGACTTATAAAACATAGGACAATAAAATCTTCTTTGCTTAATTTTTTTTTTCTCAGCTCTTTTCTCCCCCTCTAAGACTAGAAATGGTAACATGAGCTTATAATCAACCTACGAGAAAAGCTGTCAAAAACGTTACACTCGACGAACACGACCGAAAATAAAAAGATTAAAGAAAAAAAATTATTCTAAGCCACACTGTTCTTGAGAAAAAAGGTCAGATTTTCTTCGGCATCTTAGCAATAATATTTTGCACACCTTAAAAGTAATACGAATATAACGCATCGTCTTTCCGCTTTTTCAAAGACATTTTCCAATCCTTAAGTTTTTTTCCTTTTTCTTCTCTTTCCAATAAAATTGAAAAGGATTTAAATTGAGCCCTTATTTCCATACGTAAAGCATATTCAGAGATCTTAGGATTCACACGTTTTTTACCAAACACTTGTTTAGAAAGGCTTAGATAAAAAATGTAATAATAATTTTGCTTTGAAATACGAGGACGCCATCAAGTAAGTGCTGTCTGAGTCAGGCAAAGTGTTTGGAATGTGCTTTTTTGAGCGTTGCAGAATTGAATCAGGTAATGCTTGTTGGAGGAAAACCTTGCTTGTTATTAAAGCTTATTTTAAAAATTCTGCTGTATAAAGGTTTGACTTATTATCTTTCTTATTCATATTATTTAGAATTCAATACATATTTATAAGAGCAATGGACTCGAATTTCTTTTCTTAGGATTTTTTGCATTTTTTTTATCACGTTTATAAATGTTTCAAAATTAAAATTTTTGCTGCTGTTATACATTACTCTTAGAAAAAGGATGGACCAGTTTTTAAATTTAAATATCTTACATTGATTAGTGTGAAAATTGTTTTTTCATAAATATTTTTCATGTAGAAAATTAAGGCTCCCGTCTACCCGCCATTTTGATTTCGTCAGCTTCATGTTAATTCGATAGAATTTCGACTAATTCTCACATCTTTACTATTTGATCTATTTGAATGCAATAAAGTGCATCTGAAAAAGCAAAAAAATAATGAATGCTTCTGTGGAGTTACATTTTTCCTCCGAATTTTAAAAATATTTGTACTCTTATTTTAATGATTCGTTTGCGAGTTTTCCGGTCTTTAAAAAATATTTTTAAATATTTTTAAGAATCGAAGGAAAAAAAGTAATTCCACAGAAGCATTCATTATTTTTTACACTTTCAGATGCACTTGATTACATTCAAATAGATCAAATAGTAAAGATGTGATAGTTAAAGTCGAAATTCCATAGGATTAACATAATCAAAATGGCGGGTAGACGGGAGCCTATATAACAATATTTCTGATGCATAAAAAATTAATTAAAAGGTAACATTATTTGTTAAAAACAGTTTCATGTGATATGTTTAAGATGGATATTGTTAAATTGTTTTAATTTATTAATTCACAAAGATAAATAAATATAAAAAATCCTCTCCAATTCATATAATTTATTTGCTACGATACCTAACAGTTTTTAGACATGTATGATATTTACATTAATCTAAGAAGTTTCGTTGCTCACACACGCAAACACTCACACACAAACCGCGATAAACTTTAGTTTAAACAGGACACTCGGTACACAGGATTGAAGTACTTGAAATTACGATTTCTTTCAATGTATAAGGCATGAAATATCATGTTTTTCATGCACAATTAAATCTCTATAAAATTTATACTTTTCTTGGAAGAAATTATTTGTGTTAATTTTTTGTTTTGTTCTGAAATGTTGTAAGAATAAAGTTTAAAATTTAAAAAAAAAGAATAAATTCATGACATTCATAGATGAAATCATCTATTTATTGTAGACCATGTATTAATAGTCTATTACTGATTTATTTATTGGTGAATGTACTTTCTCATGGGATTAGGTAGTCTGCTTCGACACAGCTATCGAAGATCTTGTCTGGCCACCTACTTGTGATCAGTTAATGCTGTTCAACTCAACGTGAAAGTTCCAATGCAACATGTATCCTATTCGAGGCTTACCATTCAATAATGTCAAGTACGAAGGTACAACTTTCTGGTAGAGAACTAAGATATTAATTACCTTAATTTCTACTTACATAACACTGCCAAATAGCAATTACTTATAGAAGTTTTGATTACCACAGCCCGAAAAGCATTAATTTCATTGGAATCTTGTTTTGTTAAAATTCAAGTAAAAATAAGTGTCTGGTGTTTGTGTCGGATAACAAATTTGCTTAAAATTTATTATTCTACAATTGCATCCTCTCTCTTTTCATTTTCACACATTTAATATTTAATTAAAATATAAATTTATGCAGGGAAAGATATAATTAAAATAAAACATAGGTGAAATTTTAACCCATTAATCAAAAAGAAATCACTGCACTTCTTTTGAACCATTTAGTAATTTAATTATTAAGTAGAAATCCATGAATTTCATCACATTTAATAATCAGCGTTATTTAAAATAATTTATTTTCTAGTGAAGCAATTTGTATTGTTCTCACAACCGAAACATTCCCCAGAATAATAATGTAGATTTTTGTTCCGAATATTCCAATGTTAAATCAGAGACTGTAACAAAGTTTCGTTGATTTTTGATGTCAGTATTCTTATGAACTGGAACTACTCTCTTCCTTGTAAATTGAATTTGCTACATACTAGAAATGCGCGGCAAGGCGCATACTGAGCGTAAAGCTTAGAGAGAAGGCACTCAGCGGAGTAAGTGAAGAATCCCGGAAAAGAATTTAGTTGTGGTCTCTTTGATATTGGAAACATTTTCTGTGCGACTCTTATTTCTTTTAAAAGGATTTTACAATTTTTCTTGAAGAAGATTGAAAATGAAGGTCTGGAAGAAGTAATAAAATGTAAAAGGAATACTTAAAGAAGTTACCTTTGCGCTTTATAATTTACCTCCTATTCTTCTGATATTTCTGTTTCTGAGCTTTTAGAGATCATAATTTGATCTTAAAATATTGATTACTTTTTTTTCCTTTGCTTTTGTTATGTGTAATTTTTTTTTATCAAAAATTGTTTTTTTGTTCTGAATTTTAATGCATTTTTTCTACAAAGATACTTATTGCAAGCAACAATTAACCTCAAAATATAAGTAAAGTAACATGCATATAAGCAATGCAGTTTTTTGAATACTTGAAACTATGATTTGCTGGAACATTTTTTCCTTCAGAAATTTAAAACAAATTTCCTTTTGTATTGAAAGTTTTCAATTGTAAATTGAAAAATTACCTTGAAGCCAAATTAATATTCATTTCTTTATATAAGTAATTTAATCGATTCCGATTACTATTATAAATTCTATGAATGATAATTTACTAAATTGTTCTGAAATTTCAGGGATTATCTGATCTGTTTTGGAGTAAAGCGACCAAACTATTTTTTATAAATTTCCCAAATTTCAATAATTTTTTTAAAAACATACTCGAATAGCCTTTATGGTAATAATTTAACTTTTTATTGATATCTAATGAAAGACACGGAATTCAGTCAAGTTTTCATTACTGATGCAAAATAAATCAATCTGAAACATTGGTTTTATTTATCTAAACAGGTACTTTGTCTCATAAAACTTAAAAATGTCGTCAGAGACTAAAATTTGTTATCTATGTCGTCAAATTTGACTCACATTCAAACAAATACATGTCTTAAGTCATAAAGTAAATTAATCATTTTAATCGTTATCCTTCCTGTCAAACATTCCTCGAGAGAAAATTATCAGTAGAGAATAACAAATGAGTTTATAGTGGTGTGACATAGTGTTAACTGATAATGTCTAGGCAGAAATATTATTGATCTTTAAAAGTCTTATGATTTTATTTCTAATTATATATATATATATATATATATATATATATATATATATATATATAAGAGGAGTTTTAAAATATCTCTAAATTTGTAAGTATATTTCTTAAATTTAAAACGAAGTTTCAAGGAATAAAACAGGAAACATTTATCACTGAACCAGCTGTTATAAGAAATAAAGTACAACGTTTGATGTCATTGACCCTGTTTAGGTGATCAATCTTCTTAATAACAATATGTTAAGAAGCCAAGAAAGAACAATCTAGCTGTCAAAATTCTTAAATACTTTGTAAAAGATTTTAAAACAAAATTTATAACAAGCAAATATTAAGGCAGAATGTCATAATAAAATTATTTCTGAAGATACTAATAAGGGCAAGTCAGATGTTCGTGTCACATATTTTTTTAAAATTCGTCACATTGATAATGGGTAATAGGTATAGAAAACTTCATATTAAAATGGCTTTACCTTTCAGGTGTTCTCGATAAAAAAAAAAGCTTCATGGGGGAAATAAGGGGTAAACTTATACAAAATGCTTTTTAATTGAAAAACTTCTCTATGAGTGGATATTTTATATTGTTAATTTCATATATTATTAAAATAGCATAATTTTTCATAGCCGTCTTGTGCCTTTTTTATGTTAATTAATGAAGCATTTTCCTCTTATGTCTCTTCATTTCGATTCCATACATTTTTCTCAAAATAATTTTTTTTAAAAAAAAATAAAATTCATGATGCTTTTTCGATTTTAATTGTACTTACCATCCAAAACTTTTTTATAAAATTATAGCTAAAATTGTGCTGAAATCTAAAACAAACTAACAAAACTGAATTCGTTTTTTCCCATTATTTTAATAATTTATTCAAACATTTCACAACTGAAAATATTTAAAATGCTTTAAAAATACACATGTACTCATGAATTTTGTTTCTCCCTCTCTATTAATTATTTAATTGAAAAATTAAAACTCCTAAAATTCATTTTTATACTAAAATATAAATAAAATCGATTTGTAAACATTATTTAAAATTTTAATTCATTGGGAACATTATAAAATATAATGTTCCTGAGGGTAATACAGCCATTCTTATTTCAAACTGAAATTATGTTTGCTGTAATGAAGTTGAAAAAAATGTGCCTATTAGTACTATTTATTTCCAATTAAGTTTTTAAAAGAATTTTAATTTTCACCAGGATTTTTACTTTCAAATTAAATATTTTGCAGAACACCTTTTTGCAGTTAATATGGGCAGTGAAAGTAGTTCGGCCACTTTCTTGTTTTTCTCGATAAGTCTATTTCTTCGAAGAATGAATAATGCAAAAACGACTTAATATATCTATTCTTAATAATGGATCGTTATTTAAATTTAATCGAATGTAAATAAGAAAATAAGCCAAGTTCATCTTCTCTTTAATCCGGTTCCTCCTAATCATCTGTTGGTTAATGCCATGTTGGTCTGATAATAAAAAAATACATAATGAAAAAGGTCAGAATAATCATAATATATTAAATATTACAAACATATAAAAAAAAGAATGCATACAAAGAATGCAAGTGTTGTTAAGAAAGTAATACAGCTAATAGTAGCTGTATAATTATACAAATATACAGATTTTAGAAAACACAGTAATACATGTATAAACCATAAATGATTTGACAAAATTTATCATATTATCAGATCACAAAATTTATCATTTATTATATATTAATGAAGGTGTATTTAAAACGTAGTATGTTTAAGCTGCTTTAAATTTTTTGATTCCTAAGCCCCTCCCAGCAAAGACAAATTTATCTGATCAAAATAACAAGAACTGTTCTGGGAAGCCATGCAAACAACGATATCTTCCTCCCCAGGAAAAATGTATTTCTCAACTCCTGCTTAGTGCACTTCTGAAGATTCTTCTTGGCTTCCTATTCAAAGTAGTAAAGTCATATGTTGGTTAACTTTGAAAATGTGACAATGAAATTGCCAAGTTTCTGCACAGGCTCTCTGGTACTTCACATAAAAAGAAGACAAAAAATTTCAATGACTTCAATATCTTTTGGATATTTTTGAAAATTGTATTTGTTTGATACAATATACAACTCGCAAGAATTTAATGGTGATCGAACTGAAATTGGGGATTTCATTATTCTGAGTCTCATATTCCGTAAGAGTTATTTTTATACTTACAATGCAGTCTCTTTTGAGGGTCTGATAAGCGATAATGCTGAGTTATTGAAAGGTGTTATGAAACAGTCCATTTAATATCAAATTATGTTATTATACTCTTATACATTTCGAGCCTAATAATCTTGTTTGTAACAAAATAACTGCTGGAATTAATTGAAATTTAACCCCCAAAAAAATCAATAAAATAGACTATGTTCACGCTCGCAACTTGAGAGGATATTTTTGCGTTGGGGCATCGGATAATTCTGAAGTTAAAGTAAAGGAAAATCAGACAAAAGAAACACGACTGCACTTTTATTTTTCACGCTTTAATTCCGATCCTAACAACCAGTGAAATTCAAATTGTTAAATCTGATGTAAACTGGAGTACCATTTTTTCGTATTATTTTATTTTTAAACAATAACATACTTTACATTTAGTGTAAATATATTTTATTGCCTTTCTGTTACATAATTTGATGTCGATTTCATGCACATTCATTTTTTTAGATGAATTTATTCATTTTATAATTCAATTTTCATATAACATTTCTGTATTTACCATAGAAAATAATTAACACATTAACTTTTAAAATGAACATTAACACTTTAAACATATTTTATTCTTTAGTTCTATAATGCGAATTTTGTTGGTTGATAAAAAATTATTAAAAGAATCTATTTGTATAATTGTGATTATACAATTAGATTCAAATTACAAAGACCTTTTAATACTAATTTAATACACTTATGGTATTAAATACTCCAATAAAATTTTACTTTTAACTATAAGTGATAAATTTGAAAGCTTTTTACTACACATAATACCTCAAAATAAGAGGGACCTACCGGACCAGACATTTTGTCCCTTAAATAGAGGTGTCTCTCATTAGAGGTTAATACTCTCTCTCTCTCTATATATATATATATATATGTTATATGTTATGTGTTATATATATATATATATATATATAACATAATATTTTGGGTTTGATAATTTTATTTAAGATTTATGATATTGGTTTTTTAATTAAGTAATATTTAACTTAAAATCAACCAAAGAATTCAATTACTACAATCTAAATAGTACGATCTCTGGTTTTTTCATTTTCAATTACTTAAAATTCTTTTTTTTTCGCTTCATTTCAAAAATGCAAAGTATATATAGAGGATGAAATCAATTCAGTTTATTTATTTTCCACTATTATTTTTGTTTAATGATTATAAGCAGGTCATCATTGTATTATTGAATTTTCTAATTACTAATATTGTTCAATCGTCACAAAAGAGACGCTGCTAAGTACTGCGCCTGAATATATATTTGTACCTTGAGAGAGTTCTGTAGATGAAATGAAAGAAGATGTATTGACAAAATAAAGTTTACGTTGTAGTTCAGATCCAAATACTCATATTAGAGTAAAATATAATTCTGTCCTCTCCCAAATTAGACAGAGTATTTTAATTTATATAATCGAGAAATTATTCTATTATTAAAACTCCTATTCCATAAAATAACGGGAAACACACATTTTGTCTTTATCTAAATAGTACATTCTCAGGCCTCTTCATTTTCAATCTCTGATTTGTCAACCAGTAAGTATTCATTTTGCGACATTGTTATAGTACTAAATTAAATTCAAATTAATCGAATGATATTAGTACAAGCATTTAACTCGTAAAAAAGATATATTTTTTTTATTAATGTGATTTTTATTAATGATAACTATGTGCTGTAATGGTGTATTGAAACAAAAGTGCAATACATTAAGACATCATTTAACGTTCTTAGACGACTATGCATTAAATGAAGTAGCGTGAAACGAGACCATTTTAACACAAAATAAATAAAGGAGAACGCGACCAAAAATAAACTAAACGACCGCGACGAAAAATGCTTTATCGTGTCATTTTTGTTTTATTAACTTTGCACATTCTCTCATTTTACATAAAACAATAAGATTAAAGTACATAAAACAATAAGATTTATGCAATACTCCAAATCGTATTGATTGCACGCACTACACAAAGCGAATAAAACTACCAGCTCTACTGCCTCACCTAATTTACAAAGTAAACACTATAATAATGTCCCAAACAACACAAATGTGTATGTTTGGGATATTATGTGTGTACACACTACACATTTAGAAACATAATATGCATACATACATATAAAATTTAAAAAAATTCTGTTGAATCTTTTCACGATATAGGTAAACACTATAAATTAATTAATAAAATAAGGATTAGAAATATGGCGACTGATCAGAAAATACAAAGTGTAATTTAACAAAACAAAAATGACCGCGTTATATTGTATCAGTGTTAATCGAGGAAATCTGAACGAAGTCTTACTGTATAATGCAGCAATGATACCTGCAATGAAATGTATTTACAATAACACCGATAAAAAACGAGATTTTTGAACTTGAGTTTTCTTTCAAACTTCACATTTTGCGTAACAAATTTTTTTATACTTAAATTTTAAGAGCAAATGAAAGTGTTGGATCAAATTGAATTTACTCAATACTTAGTTTTAATAATTTATTTTATTGTTTGACTTTTATTAAATTTATCATCCAAAATAAATACGTATATAATTTTTAGCTCAATTAAGCATTATGTTAATCAATTAAACTACATGTAATTAAAATGAAAGCGAACAATAAATTATGCTATTAAATTGAATATATTTAAGCTAAATGTAATAAAATTAAAGCAAACGTTAAATTACTAAATGACAAATTCGGCGACTTGGCGAGAAATTTGGCATAAAATTTAATTATTTAAATAAATAGTTCGAATCAATTAATTTTTATCGTATTGTCATCCAAAATGATCGTGTGCAGAAATTTTCAGTACAACTGAGGGCTTTAAAATGTGAGAAAAAAGCTTTTAAAGATTTGAACATACACAGTTGCAACGTGAGTTAAAGAAAACCTATTACAAATGGGATATGATTTAAGTATGAACACTTAAGATTCAGAAATAGAACAATCCTTCCCAATACTTGCTAAAAGTACTAATACTTTCTTGGCAATTATGTGTACAGAATTTGAAATTAAATGTATATTTGACACTAGAATAATACATTTTTTTTTTTTTTTTTTAATTTTTCTTTTGTTTCGATTCGGCTATCATAAAAAAGTTAGAAATAAATAATAAATATTTTACAAAATTTGGCTGATTTTTTGGAATATATTTTTTGGGAAGTGCGATGTATCGTTAAAATGTTAAAATAGCATTATCAAGAAATGAGAAATGATTCATTAATGAGAATGGTTTAAAATCTTTTACTTATTTTTAACTAAAATCTTTTACTTATTTTTAACTAAAATCTTTTACTTATTTTTAACTAAAATCTTTTATTAATCTTTTACTAACAGTTTAACATGATTGAGGGGGCAAAACGAAAACCCTATACAGAAGCTTAAAACTTTATGTACAAATTAACTTAAGAAATAAGTTTTCTTTTTTTTCCCCTGTGAAATACCATTGAAACATTTTTTAAAAATGTTTTGAATTTTTCACATTACTGATATTTGTACAATTTTTGAATTTCATTAATATAGAATAATAAATATTTCGTTATTAAAATATTAGTTTTTCATCACTTTTACAATTAAAAAAAATAAACAGTAACAAAAAGGGACTAAGTGTATTTTGTTTCTGAAAATATGTTCCCATTATCAATAAATTCAAGCACATGAAGGCATTCATTGATTGAGATAGAGGGGTTTCATGAAGACTGAGGTAATTTGATTTCAGTAATTTCGCACTAGAATAATACACTGACCGTTAAACGATTTTCATGAGTTAGGACCTTGAAAAGAAGACTACGTGTCTCGATTTTTTTCTGAAATAGTTTTGGAGTATTTTTTTACTCATCATGTTGATTTAGAAACCACTTTATGATTTTAAGAAAGAATGCTTGTTCTCTAAATTTTAGGGTAGACATTCAAAAGAAAATTTTCATTTAAATAACGACGTAATTTTTCAGAATATTTTATGCAAATTAGTATTGAATATATGTAATCTAATACTGTGAATGGTACAAAAGTATAAGTTTTTCCTGTATTGTTTTCTGTTGTGGATATTTTGCAGGTGCAATACATGTCTGCGAAGAGAAATTATTCTCAGCTGTTCTTTTGAGTACGGTACTATCATCAATCATTCTGTCACGTGAGTTAAATGCAAACTGCATTTTATTCAGCATCTTTTTTCCTGAAATTCTGATGGATGAAATCTCATGGGAATGTGCTCTATTTCATTAGTTTCCATTTTTATGGAAAATATCAGTAAACCTACAGATTCAAAGAAAAATGTTTACGTGATCTACTTATATTTATGTATGCAAGCTTTTATCTGAGTTCAAATCAATAAAGTATCGTAAACAAGTATTTATTGGTTTTAATTTTGTTTACAACCGTTTTTGAATGCAGTGTAGACGTAATATTTATATTGTTATTTTTTTTCTGCTTAGTTGGTTATCTTTTTGTTTACTTTTGAATGTTTTCTAAATATTCTGAGAATGCAGATAATTTTAAAAATTCATGAACAATTGATATCAAAAAATCTCAGTAAATTCGAATGTTTTTTTTTGTTGCTATTTTTAAAAAAAATATTTTGAACTTTGATTTTAACTAAAATCATTGTTATATTAGTACATTATGGAATATAGTTGACATATCTAATGAAGTATTTTGAAAACTCACGAATATTTTCAGAAAATGTTTTTGAAAAATTATTCATTTTTTTATACATGCCTCGAAATAAGAATAATTATTTATGATTATATCTTTTAATAAAATACTTTATTTCATGCATATTTTCTATAAGTGTATCGGTATTTCAACAATTAAACCAAAATTTTCAATATTTCAACATCATTCCTCAAAATATTCTTTCTAATATTAACACACTTTTCAGACAGTATTTGTTTACTTTTTATTGGTAATTATATGGAATTAAATTTTATTATTTTCATGTGTAAGTAGGTATAGGAAGAACTTGAATTCCTTTAAGATAATTTTCAGAATTCGTCTAGAATACTTCCATTTTATTTTACAAATTGAAAATCTTATACGTTATGGATTCTACATTTGTAAATTTGCGTAATTTGTTATATTAACTAATTTTAATGATTATTTTACCACAACCTAGTAGCTGAACAGGATCGTATTTGAATTATTTTCTTGTGTTAGACAAACACCTCTCTGTTCTCGAATTAGAAGTAATTTATGCACTATTTTTTCTTCGAGAATATAACTGTGAGGTAAGGTAATAAAGTAGTGCTTTTGTTTTCAAAAAACTAACGAGCTTAAAACGTAATTTTGTTAAAAGTTTTATAAGGAATATTCTTGGGTTTACAATACGTCATGTGGTTTGAAAGTTTTCGAGGTGTAATATTGAAATTCGATAAATTAGATTCATGACTTTTGCTGATTAATCTAAATAATATCTAGTTTTATGAATGCTCCCTCCTTCTTTTTCTCCCCCCCTGAGACTTTTTTTTTTTTTTTGCTTATCTGACTCATTGAATCAAAATTTATCTTACGCTTCTTATTTCTGTATGGGGTTTACAGCCTTCTGATTTTCATTTCTACTTTAGCTAGTTGTTGCTTTGTTATTCGCAAATTAAATGTTTTGGAAAGTTCTGTAAGCCTGTTAAACGTTTTAAAAGTAATAAATTTGTATTATTGTTAGCTTTAACTGCCTTTAGATGTTTGTTATAAGCCCCAACCACCTTATATAAGAGTAATGTTCAGATCATTATGTTTTTGTTATAATTTATATTTGTGGAATATTTTTCTTTTTGGTATAATTTACCTTTATATATATATATTGAATATAACTTACCTTTATATATATATTGAATATCTTACCTTTTTATATATATTGAATATAACTTACCTTTATATATATATTGAATATAACTTACCTTTATATATATATTGAATATAACTTACCTTTATAGAATATTTTTTTTTATGTATAACTTCCCTTTATAGAATATAATACTTAATATAAATAATTCATGTTATTTTGTAAATTTTGGTTTCGTTGCTTCGACGGCTGGTACCTATCGTTCTCCTCCCTTATAAGTGACAGTGGTTTTTTTTTTTGGTAGAATGGAGATTTCTCAAGGAGATCGAATTGCATAACTCTAAAGTCTTTGCTCTCTTTGAGTGATATATGTATCTCTAATGCGGAGGCTAATTAAACCTATTTTTTCCAATTGAGTTAGTAAAAAAAATCATTGCGGGCCGCAGTAGCCTAGTTAGTCATTCTTGCGAGCTAACGGTTACTTGCATTCAAGCCCAGTCGTGGGTTCCAGTTTTCATTCCATCATTAATCTGTGAGTGAATTAATAAGGTATCCTGTTCGTTGATGTCAATAGATCTTAAATTTTCACGAGGTATGGTGTGAAAGTTGGAAGAGAGAAGTATTCGTGTTCGTCACTTGACTGTGACCCATAATTAGGAGTCCCGTTGCCAACAACCAACTTGTTGACTTAGAGCTGCATTAACTCAAACTGAATCCGTTCTAAACTGAGAATTACCATCAATGTAAAATGCTTTCGTGATGAAAGGGCGATCTGGATACACTGTCAAAAAGTAGCAAAATCTGTTGAGTAAAATATTCTCACGTCTCATTCAGTTTTAGACAGAATACTTAAACCTTTTGAAGTATTTTAACTGAACATATAGAGAACCATTTTAAAAACTAGGAAAACGTTTAAAAGGGGAAGATCAAGTAAAAAAATGTTTAAGTAAATTTTATAAACAATATACAAATGGCTGTTAGATTTAAAAACTGCATCTTTAACTATATGGGATGCTATTTTTTTAACACTATTAATAATTTTTTATTATTTATGTAAAATCATGTTTATCTGCATTAGCAAATTTCAAAGATGCTATTTTGGATTTTAAACCAGAGAAAAAATTCTGAACTTTTCTTTTCTGTTATTCGACATCAGTAAATACTGATAATTTAAGAAATACTACTTTTATTTTTTAAATATTGTGTACTAGAAAGTTTTAGCTATTCTCTAACACTTTAGTTGTTGGAGAGTAAATATTACTATTGATGAATCGATAAAAATAATTTTTCTTTGCCTAATGTTAAATAAATCAAATCCTAGAAAAACAGAAATACTTCCAGAAAGATTTCAAATAATTGACATGTGTAATACCATTTCTATCACTAATAAGAATGAATTTAATTTTGAACAATACTATAATAGATATAATCCTAGGGGTGTATTAAGAAAACTGTAAACATGGTAATAATATTAAATGTCAGAATAACACTAACTAGATGAAGCAAATGATATTTATGTAATAAAATATTCAACATAAAAGAAGAATCGAAATTTTGATCTTTTTCTCTCATATTCAGCAAAAAAAATCGAGAATATTATTTTCTTTTATTGTATCATGATCTATTTATGTATTATATTTTACATGAAAACTCTATTTATGTTTGAGATACAATATTTTAAAATTAAATCGAAAAAATTGTGCCTTGCATAATGGAGGAATTTACTATTCCAAGAAAATTAAATAAACATTTACTGTTTCATTATGCGACTAAAAGAGACCTAATGTTTAGGTAATCATTTGGATTACATAATATTTTAAAAATTGTAAATAAGTTTTTACATAAATATATAAGAAGAAGGGCTGAAATTAAAAGCTTATTATTTTCAACAAGGATTTAAAATTGAATCGAATCAAAAAGAGTTCATATGAAATAGTTATGTGTACTTATTTGATTTGTAAAAATGATTATTCTTGTATTTTAAGGTATTGAAATATTATAGAACTGGAAATGCCAATATTGTTTCGAGTGTCAATAGGATAATGGAAAACTTAATTTTATGTAAAGTTATTTATTTGTTTTCTATGACAAAAGTTGTGTTCTTTTAAGAAAGAGCAGTTGATTATTTTATTTTGAATTCAGAGAAATGAAATAATTTTTTTACACTTGTGGAGTTGACTTGATTTACAAATTGATATCAGTCATAGAACTGAGATATAAAATTCATTTTTAGCTATACTCACTAATCAACTCTTATATAATATTTGAAGTTTTGAAGATAAAAAATATATTTAATTCAAAACTTTTACCATTAGACTTCGATATAGTTTCAATTAAGGGAGGAGGAAAGCTTTTATCTTTTAAATTATTATTGGGTGATTAGTTTAAACATGAAACTTGCTTAGTCACTTGGGAAGTTAATTTTACCAGGATACATAGCTATTTAACTGTATGCATTAAGCTAAATGAAATAATTTTATAAAATTCACACACACATATTATATATATATATATAATATGTGTGTGAATATATAATATGTACGCTGGATTATTTAAGAATTTATATATATATATATTCTTAAATAATCCAGCGTAAAAGGCTTTAAAACAACATCTGATACATAATCGATCAACGATACAACGATTTTCAAGCAAAAACGAATCCTCGAAATAAACATTGCTTAATTACTTCTTTATTGAAATGTTCTATTGTAAATCCCTTTTGAAAGACATTGAATGTAAGAGGAACAGACTCAATAATAAATACTAAAATATACTCGAATAAATAGCATTAACAAGTTCTTTACATATTTTAAGCGTTCGTGTGCTTTAAACATGTATTTACTAAATAATTAAAACACTGAAAACAAAACTTATTTGCAACGCACTTCACGATGGATCACTACAAGATATGATAAACGCCCAACACTTAACGGGATTTCATCCGCTGCGAGAAACTATTCTCACAGAAAATTCTCCCTCATTAAGAGTTTGATAGGAATCCATTCCACAGGTAAACTTAGCCGACCTGCCGAGAGACGTCGCTCCGGGCGGCAGAATCATTCCCTCTCTCCCGCAGCGAGCAGAGTCCGGAAACGGCGACAGCAATTGTGGTCGTCGGCTTCTTTCACTGCCTCTGAGTTGGGCTTCGCTGCCAGGCTCATCATCAGGCCGATCAAAGCTGCTTTCAACACCGGTGGGGAACTCAGGTCTTCGCGGCATGCCGTGAGTGGGCTTTCCGCCTGTGATCGGAATTGATAAGCTTGTGATTTTTTTGTCAACGTATTACGTCAGTACCGAACGGTTTGAAGTTTCGTTTGAATTATTGACTAAGAAATGATTTGATTGGTTGAAAGTTTCGGTTGCAGTGATCGGAATTTTTGATCTTTGGGATCGTAGAGCTTCGGTTCCATTGTTTGGAGTGAAGTTTTATGAAAATTATTTTATAATTGAATTTGTGTTTGTGAAAATTGATTGGCATATTTTATTAAGGTGCTTTTGCGTATACTTACCGTGAATAAAGGAAATAATAACTAATAAGGAATAACTCTTAATATTTTGTTACAAGTCGTTAGTCAGTAAATAAGATGTGTTTCAATGAATTATAAATTAAGATAAATTGTCAATAATGTTGCGGTTCATTTAAAATAAAATTTAGCTTTCCTTAAGGCTTGATATAAAGCCATATGTAAAATCACTTAGGTAAATATTTTCTTTTTAAAATATCTGATGATTTTCAAAAAAATTGTCGGCTTTAAACTTTGATAGATTAAAATAATTTTACTAACTATTTTTTATTGAAGTAAATTTCTTTGTTTTACAATATTAAAAATATCCCGCATATTTAAGTTATTTAACTCTTTAAGTTAAAAAAAGGAAAGAATTTGAGCTACCAATTAATAAATAGTTATCCTTATTGACATGTACGAATATAATTTTATTTAATTCTTGAGTAAGAAACACGATGTGAAGCTGTGCATTAATCTAAATTTTGACGGAGAGGAAACGTTTCACTTTTCATATTTCTTTTTTGAATCTGTCTAAGATTTTGCAAACTTAAGAGAAATGAAAAGAGTGTTGCTGAGGATCTGTAGTGAATATTCAAGTTATATACAAAGCTCTTAATAATAATTATACAAAGGCAGATTGAAAAGCGAATTTGTTGTAAATTAAATAAGAGAAAATTTGTTTCGAGTACACTACTAAGAAACTATAAGGCACAAATTTAAGCTGTGTCTAACATTTCTGCTTGGTGTGAGGTACAAAACAATGAACAAAAAATTTTGGAGCTCTTTCTCTTTCAATTGAATACTTCTAAACTGAACTTGTTAGACTCATAAGCAATGATTCATCAACAACACCATTATAAAATGCAATCCCATAATGGTGATTATCTGATAGGTGCTAGAAGGGCACCTATGCCGATCACAGAGACCTGGCCCCCTGCAAAAGAACCAACTGCTCCAATAACAACCAGAATAACTCGTTGGAGGCACAACCACTTGTTGATAATTCTAGTGGTTTTGGCAACTTTGATGCTTCTCTTGGCTTTGATATCAGGGACAGTCCTGTACTTCCATTGTAAGTAATTATATTTATGCTAGATCTTCTTTCGTAGCTTAACTGATTTACTTCGAAAATGGGTGTATTTATGAAGTTGTTTTCCTAATATTATAGAGCTTTTTATGGCAGACAAATCATTTTTTAAAAAAACCATACGAAATAGTCCTTTCTTTATTAAGATATAGTGCTCAATTGAAGTATAAATTCGAGTTTCAAGAAAATATTGAATTGTGTTAGATATGGAGTTAGAAAGCTATTTAAGTGTTTCGAAAATATAACTGAAAACTATAATTTTCTGTAGGTTATGATTCAGGTTCTAATTATTATGAAAGATATTTCATGATAATTAGAAACTTGAATCATTTATTTCATTTGATTTAATTCAGTTTCTTTAAATTCATTCAAATAATCTGAAATGGGTGAAATCATACAATTTCTTTTCTACTAAAATTCTATAAAGTGAGTAGAATTAAGTAATTGGATATTATAGTATAAATAATTTAAATTGAAATGAAATTATATATATATATGAGCAACAAAAAAGTTTATCAAATGCCTATCGTGATATTGACGTCGTAATCCACTAAATATGCTGAAATTGATTGTGCGTGCGTAACGCTTTAATTAGTTTTTTAATAATATTTTTAATTAATGCATTTAATGAATACCGTATCTAGGGTTTTACATGTTTAAGATACTTTTAATATTTGAATGGCATGTTAATGAAGTATTAAAGTAGTAATACTCTTTCTTCAGACATGATATAGATATTTTTTAATGCAAACAATATGTTTTTTTCTAATTCAAAGCATTAAATATTTTATCGACAGCAGTAGCTATAGCTATTTTCAATTTAAAAAAAAATATTTTGTAGTTTCTGGATGGAGAGATTCTCGAGTAAATTGTTCAAATTAAAGCGTTTATCTTTAAAATTATATTCTACAGAAAAAAAAGCTTATTTGTTTTATATTTGTTAAAATTTTCTAACAAATTATTAGTGTTTAATAGTTATATAGGGCACAGAGGCATTGGCAGAGGAGAAGAAAAGTCCATAAGGTTCACATACTCCCGAATATTTTCAGAAATAAGCACTTAGATGGACAAGACAATTTTGATCCTATTGTCATTTTTCTAATATTGAAACAAAAAGTAAAATTACTATCTCTTAAACAATATAAGTGAGTAACTCTTAAAATTGCATAACTTCAAGAATTATGAATTAATACTACGTGATTAATACATAACTCTGAAGTTATGTATTAATCACGTGGAATTCCTTTATATACGAATAGCGTGTCAACTGATTTAATAAAATAAGAATAAAAACAATTCGAAACAAGGTAAAAATAGCTTTTTTTTTATCCCTGTGTACTTACTGCAAACTTTGTTTACAAACATCTAAAAAGTTCATATAACTTGCAATAATGTTATTGCAGTATGCAGATTATGTTTATGGTTCAGATACTTTAATTAAACTAAAAACAACAAAAAATATTATTATTTTTTTTTGTTAAAGATATTTATTTAAATTTCTATAGGAAATAATACCACATGCTCTAATTTAAAATATAGACATGAAAGTATGATATCAGATAATGGCTTAGTTATAATGGAATCATTATCAATGTTTCTCAAAAGGTAGTGTTTTTCTAACATAAAATTCAATATACTTAAAACATTGCAAGATATTACTGTTAATCAATGTATCTTTTTAAAAAGATGTAGTAAAATTACCTTTTCCTTCCCTTCCTCCAGGCGTATTTTTATATTGCCTTTAAAAAATCAAAGTTTCCTGACTGTTCCGGGGCATTTTTAGTCAGTAATTAGAATCACAGTCACTTTAACCTGAAAAATGATGAATTTTATCTAAATGATATATATATATATATATATATATATATATATATATATATATATATATAAACTATTCTTGTTTTTCAAAATGATATATTTATGCCGTTCGTGATGTTTTAATTATTCATTAGAAATAACCGAAATATCTGGATAAAATTTGATCTGCAAATTAATTAATCCTTATGTACAAAATGGTGCAAATTACAACTATTTATATTGTTTTGTTTCGTTTCGGGAAGTCGTAGATTGAAGTAACCTGCAGGATGAAGAAGTTCGAGAAATCTGCTGAGTTCTACTATGATGACCTTCGTAAGATCAATAAACGCTGGGCGAAATGTATAACTTTGGATGGTGACTATGTAGAGAAATTTTAAAAATAATAAATAAGTATTAAGTTTTTATCCTGATTATTTTAGTAACAATTAAAACTATTAACCTTCGGAAAAAACTGAACTTTACGATACTGCTGGTTGCTTCAAATAACGGCTTCCTGAAACCAAAAAAATCAACATTTATACTTATAATTTGTAACATTATGTACATAAGGATAATTAACTTACAGAATAAATTTTATCCAGATATTTAGGATATTTTAATAATAAATGAAACTTTACCATACCTACTTCATTATTTACATTTCTACTTCATAAAAACTTTTAAAAAGTTCTGTTTTTACTCATTTCTCAATTAAAACGTATACAATAAAATTAAAATTTTAAAAATCATTCTTAAAATTTCACCAAGAAATGCCAGTTTTAAAACTTTTTTCTTACTAAATTTATAGAACTTGATCATTTTAGTATAAACTTGCAGTATGGAAAGGGGGCACAAAAATGAAAATACTTGTAAAAATTAGACATTGAGTATTGCGCTGTATGCGATTTCTATGTATATAAATAATTGAAATAATAAATGAAAATATTTTAAAATAGAAAAGAGAAGTAAATTAGATGCAAAACATCCATAGTGAAACGCCTATATTTCCTTAAATATACGCATAAATTAAGTTTTTAAATAATTAGAAATAGAAATAACCTGTGCTTGTAAAAATATTCTCATTACAATTATTCCTTTACAGTCCTCTTCTCATTCGACATGTAGTTATTAGTGGAAAGTATGGAGCTATTTAGTTTAGATTTCTGCAGATTTATTATGATTGCTTCTTATCCTTTATTAAACTATTTTAAAAATTTTAATATTTACCATGATAAATTAACGCTGAAAATTACTCGGTTCTTTTCAATAATTATGCATACATAATTTTCGTATCCCTTAACGTTAATATAAATTATACAAAATTACAAATTATAACTAATAAAAACAAATTTTAAAACTTTTATTAACACTAAAAAGCTGCAAATACTACATAATTAATTGAAAAATCAGTTAAATAACCAAAACAATTCAGTTAAAAATATTATCTTAGTTTAAAACTTACAGAATATTATAATGAAAAAGCATTAATTCACTGAAAAAGAAATTATATATATTAATTTTAATTCGAATTAATTATAAACCATTTATTAAAAACTGCAACCAAGTAAAATACAAAGCTATCTAAAAAACATATTAAATTGGAAGAGAAAGGAATTAAGGGAAAACGAAAATGGAGATAAATGTAATATAAATACTTTCCAAGACATTAGACTGTTTAGAGTGTGTAATTCGTTTAAACTAATTTAATAGCATAGCGGATCCAATTATTAAAATTCAGTAATTAAATTATCATTAATGGTATAGACTAAGAATAATCAAAATTTCATAAACGCACAGAAATTCAATGTTAAAAAAAAAGAAACAAATACATTTAAACCAAAGTAAATAAACTTGAACTTAAAAAGAATGTATACATATTAATATACATTAAATGTTTTTTAACTGAAAAAGCTATAACTTTTTCCTTCACAAGAAAGTTGTTGAACAAAACTCAATCTAATATGGCGCGTGAGCAAAACTCAATCTATTAAACTCAATACTATAATTGAGCAAAACTCAATCTGATAAACTTAATATAATAGTTTATATTCTCCAAACATTGTTGATTGAGATATTGACTGTGCGAAACTAGATATTGACTGAAAAATACTTATCTTCCAAATTTAAATTACTTAAAAAACCTTTGTTAAGAAATGAATTTAAAAGTTTTTGCAGTAATTAAACCGATCAAAATTCGTAAAAGAAACTATTATATATATATATATATATATATATATATATATATATATATATA
>BMAW01000572.1:198839-220775 GCA_019974015.1 Nephila pilipes | reverse complement strand
TATCATACATTTATCGAACATAAGATAGAATAGTCATATCATATCATGAAATGAATTTTATATAAAATAATATTTTTTGAAGTAATACATGTCAAGACTTCAGATTAGAGGATCTTACTGCAATTTTTTTTCTGAATTTTTCTTTAATGGATGAAATCTATAATGAAAAAATTGAAGATATTTCTAATTTTATATGAGAACGATGTTGCGAAGAAATTTTAACTTTATATTAGATATTAGCTCAAGAAAACGTTACATTGAATAAAAGTAAAAAAGTTTCATGTGTATTAGAGTTTTGAGAAAAAATCAAATTTGTGCTAACTTCAATAATATCCTCAAATACAATTAATAAGATCATTAAATTTGTCTAACATTATATCTATATATAATTAGCAAAATCTCGAGTTTTTATCTATTGTCACTCCAGGAAGTACTTGTTTAAAATAACTCATTAGCGGATTCCCTGATTAAATTACCATATTATTTTTGTTTTGAAAAATAAATAAAATACAATGACTTTTTATAATCTCTTTGAATTTCCATAGTTTCCAGCTTAAATATTTCTCACGTTCAAAGAAATCGTTTTTAATCATTTAAAATATAAAATCAGAATTGTTTCTGTTTGTAAATTCCTTTAAGCTGATAAATTATCTCGTGTAAACATATCCAAACATCTAAAATTACATTTACTTAAGTTACCCTCTTTTTCTAAATGTAAAAATCATATCTAATAATTGTAAAGAATAATAGATTTGTAAAGATTTTACGAAAAGGGAAATCGACTATTTTATATTTGTTAATAAGTTTTATTTAGTCTAATTTTTTCTCTGTAGTCCCCATGTCGTTTTCTTTATTATTATGATTAATTACTCTTGTATCAAAGTCATAAAAACATCTTCAGTTATTACATATAAACAAAATAAAGAGTCATACTTTAAATCATTATTTTGAATTATAAGAATATTATTTTTCCTTGTTCAATTATTTTGATTATAATTATATACTAACAGTTTTTAGAAGTTTTGATTTTATTTATATACGAAAATTATTTTATCGATGCACAGATTCTTTTATATTATGAATATTTCGTATATCCTTCGATTGTATTATAATTATTTGACCTTCACTAGACATCTATTATGGTAACCAATTGTGTGCTCAAATACATGTTTGGCATCAGTCAATGTAACGTGTTTTTCTTTCTTTTCGGCACTTTTGGTGTTTTTCTGTGGAGCATAAGAAATTCCCAACTTTCTAAAATAAATCTGTTTCCTTTTACAAGGAATCCTCTCTCATTGACTTTAAATTCTATAAAATAAATTTTAATTAAAATTACTGAGTATTATGAAATTAGTTACGAATGAGCTTCAAACTTGGAAATAACAGAAAATAACATTTAAATCAATGTATTGAATTTCAGTAATTTCTATTACAACGCAAAATGTAAATCTTATACAGTGCCTTTATAAAAGAATACTTAAAAATATTTATGTAAATTGCCATCTTGTATAATACTAGCTAATATGATGTAAAGCAAATTATTAACATAATATTCATAAAGTTACCCGTCCTTGATATTATAATAAGATTCCTGTCTTATTTTTACGTTATTACTTTATTCCTTTATATTTAAAGAAAAATATCTATGTATACTGAAAAGTGTGTATTGTCATAAAATCATGATTAAATAATATTGCAGAAGGTTTTGTATATTATTATCATATGTATTTGGTTTCATTCCTTAGCATTTTCTTAAATATGTTTTGTTTGAAAAACTGGCGCTTTTTCGAAGCTATTTCTGATATTTGATATGGAATAATAATTTTTAGAATCAGGGTTAGTTTTATTGTCAAATTTTCAATAGATTCAATTGTTCAAATGTTTCATGTTCCATAGACTCAACAAATTATTAAAAATCCAAATTTTTGCTTGAAAGAGCTGATAGCTATTAGTATAGGTTCATCATTATCTCTTTCTCATGGATCTTTATAAGAATTATCTACCTCCTTACGTCAAGAGAGAAAAATCCTAACCAAAATAGCTTTTTTAACATATTTTAAATGAAATCTTTTTGACACCATATAAATACTGCGTTTGATGTATGTATCATTTTTATTTTATTCATTTGCTTATGATTTATATACTCATGACTTAGTAATATTTGTAGTCATAATAAATCTTTATTTACATGTTCAGTGTAAACCCCCCATATTTGACATTCAAATGATTTCAAAATACTAAAGGGGCGATTTTTAAGTTATCTAAGAACAATTTTTTTTTTTATCTGAAAGATCCATCATAAATAGAACATGCCTTTTTTTAATCTTTAGTAATATGCACTGGATCATGAATAAAAGAATCTCGATATTATTCATACACATCTCTCATTAAATAGTTGAATGGTATTAGTTGCTTGTATTTACCGTAGTTATGTTAACTATACCTGTCGTAAGAATGAAACAAAAAGTAATTACGTCATGTGATTACAAATATAACAGTACTACATATAGCATTAATTTTTGACTTGCCATTTTGCAGTTGTTGTGACTTATCCAACTTTCTTTACCCAATATGAATTTGGGATTTGTGGAAATTATAATGATATTTAGATAATCAATTACGTGGATGCAAAAATGTTTTTCAATGTCTTCAAACGCTTGCAAACTTTTCATAGTGATGCGCATAGTTATTTTTTTCTAATAATTTTGTAATGTGATGGAATGACACTAATAATTGTCGATATTTAATATATATTTCTAAATAACACACAGATGTTAAAATAACAGCAAAAAAAAAAATTGTACTTTCATTCAAAATACAAAGGAGTAAAATGATAATACACTTTGGATAATTCCGAATCTACATTAAATTCAAATACCCCATTGAAAATTATTTCAAAAAAATTGTTTATTTTGCTTATTTAAATTTCTTCGTTTAATAATTTGAGTAATTTAGTAAGCTCAATGACTAAGAGTATGAGTACTTTGTACTGAAAACATTTTTTAAGTGATTTAAAAATATTTATACTCATTGAAAAATTTTTATTGGACAGAATAAAAAAAATTTGAAAAGAGAAATAAACTTTTACCTGAACAATGTAGATTTATGATCCTAATATTTCAAGAAGTTTGAATTTGAAAAAAATATGTGATTGGTGACCTCAAATATCATACTTAAATCTAATATGTTGCTTCTTTAATTTTCGTTTGGCTTCAAGGACTTACCTCTATGTAAGTACGAGCATCATTATCTCGAAGCATCTCAGTGATCTTTTATTTCCTATGGGGTTTACTGTCCTTGGTAAACATGGGGGACATACCCCCGGGATACGCTATCACTCCTTTTCTATTATCTACACGTCTTGTTGTTAACCAATTTTAACCTTTTTTTTCTAACGTCTATATTTCAGTTACACCTTGTTTGGCGTGGCATAGACAGTATAGATGGTTTATGGCGCGAAAGCCATAAACCTCCATTGTCGCTGTCAAATTAATTTTCACTTTCACAGTAAAGAATTTTAATGGGGCGTTGTTTGTGTGGATTACAAACCAGATTCAACAACATATCTTTCAAAGATTGAACAATGGCCAAGACATAAACTAAAATTTTTACTATAGGAAATTATTACAAACATATTGAAGATTTTAGAAAAGAAAAACTGAAATTTTACATTTAATTCGCAAAAATTTAGAGTAATTGTAAGATTTCTTTTATAACAGCGGCTTTTGAAGTAAAAATGATATTGCGATAAAATTAATCGCATTTTACTTCTCTGTTTTCCACAAAACAATTTAAATACAGATATTGTCAACTCATTTTTATTCAATAAATTTTAAACTAATTTAATTTATACTTATTACGTTACAAGAACAAAACAGTGAGCAATATGTAAGGTCAATACACAGCTGATACGTTAAAACTGTTAGTATAAATTTTTTTGTAAAATTAATAAGGTGAACTTGTGATCGTTTAAATGTTCATAGGGAGAAACAAATAATATTTGTACAAAAGCATTAGCTTGTAATATGTAAGAATAAGTAAATAATAATGTAATGTATAGCAGAAATAAAAGTAGTAAATTTATGAAGAATAATTATAGAAAGATTATATATAAATAATGAAATGTATTAAAAGAAATCTTCATTTATGAATTATTTCGTAATTATAAAATTGTTTCAATTTAATAATTATTAAACATTATTGTAAAGGAATTGAAGGTAAATGAAGTTGCAATTCAAAAATAACTTATTAATATAACAGATTTTATTTCACGATAAACGACGAGATATTATATCCATGCTTTCAAGTCAAAATGGAAGTCCGTCCTTCTCAATCTGACCATAGATATCTACTTATTGCTTGCATATAGGATAAATCGAATGCTTTTAATAGAGTAAGTTAGGAAGAGATATACCACGTTAATGGAATCGTCTCAGTTAATGTATTTCATACACGAACAGACAGAAAGTAGTCGCGAGTTTTACATTCAAATTTGAATAATCATCTGGAGCATCGCCAAGTCATTTTCAATTTTCAGAATTCTAACTTTGTCATCTCTAAATGGAAGGAGATGCAATTTTCTGTTTTGAAATAGTGAATTACTGTACTGCATTTCATGTTTATTAATGATTATAAAGTTCTTAATACTTTCATATGTACGTTGAGTGCTGATGTAAAACAATGTATTTTAACTGTTATACCACAAATAAAAACACTTGAGTATGTTCCAATTAGTATATCTAAAATTAAGTAGAAGTTTCTATAATATTCATTTAAACTTCGAAATATGTTGACTGGAATAGTGAATATTTAAAAAAAATATTAATGCAATAGAAGATATTAATGTGAGCTATGATAATAATTGTATGAACTATGCTACTCTCTCTTAAATAAAACATTAAATAATCATTTTTATTTTGAATATCGTTTAAGTAATGTACATTATGCTTTTTATTTTAAAAAAGAACGATGCTACTTTTATGCTTAACGTAATGAATCAAATGCGGACTTATTTGTTGTTATAATCATTACCCGTTATATTCGAAAAATGCAATTCGAATTTCAATCATATAAGGAACACCCATTCCCAGTTGTCGTTGCTAGATAATTCTCTATTGTTTAATCTGTATTAAAATTGTAAACTTTTGTAATCCATTCCATATTGTATATAACATCTTAACTATTTTAACTTGATTGTAAGCTTTGAAGTGTTTTGCCAATAATTCATCCTGTAATTTCTTCAAGAGTTAGTAGACTTATTGCAAGATGTACACAGCAGTAATACTAATTTGAAATGCGAGTGAGAAATTTCATCTATTAACCTCGTTGAAAATTTTTCCTACTAAATATCTTTAAGCAATGGAGAAAATATTATGTCAAACTTATATATGTATTATGTATAATAAGGCCATACTATGTGTAATGAAATATATTTATATAAAAAGAAACATTGCACTTTCATAAGTATGTGTTTGCATCAACTTTCAACAAATCAATAGAAACAAATGGTATTGTTTTAGTAAGTATATAGTATCATTTATTTGTAACGTTGTCAAAATATATAATTGCTTAAACATATGGTAATTACTGTTATTTATATATGGTGAACATATAATTATCAATATCGTGTTTCATCATAAATATTCTAACATTTTCTTTTTAGATTGCACAAGATTGTTCATATTTCATAGTTAAATAGATCGTTGAAGGCTTTCCTCCCTGCCTTTGTAATCTCATCATAAGATATTAGTAAAAGTATTGCCCTGCCTGAAAAGTTGTCCATTAACGTATTTTTAACGGATGAGAGGCATGTTTTTATACTGAATATGACCTAGTTTATAGCCCATTATTACTTGTCATATTTCTTTAATGTACGCCCATATTCAACAATTCAAAATCAACAGTTATCCTTAATGAAATATAATTAATTTGAAAAATTTCTTAATTATATAATTTTAAAGTTTGTATTGAAAAATTAAAAAGAGAAGAAGAAAGAGGTTATATATATATATATATATATATATATATATATGATTCAAAAGAGTTAATTAGCATTAATATAGAAAAAAAATGTTAAAACACAAGAAAGGTTTTTACAGTTATGTAAAGAAAGCATACTAAATAATTTTTAATAGATTATAGAAAAAATATTATAATGGATACTATTAAATTACTGTTATATGCCTAAAAACGTAAAATAAAAGAAATATTAGACATTGCACAACATAAGAATTAATAAAGACAAATTTACTTGAAAAAATTCTAAACCTGTAAATAATGGCGAGATAAAATTCAACATATGTATAAGTAAGTACAAACCAAAGCTAGAAAAATCGGAAATTAATAGAACATAAAATCATAATAAAATATAATCTTTTAAAATTTCTAATATGGACTTAGACAGATTTTCTTGTTAAACAATGTTTTCCATGTACATAATAATCCGGACAAAAAAAAATTATAACCAAAACAGAAAAACCGGAAATAAAATCTATCAAGATGAAAAATAGGAAGTGAAATATATATATAATAAAAGGTATATGTAGATAAAGAAATAATTTTTAATTAAGTAAATTAAGTAACGTATATATGTAGACAAATAAATACATATTTAAGTATTTAATGAAAAAAAAAGGACAAACTAAAAAAGGAATCAACTTGACTAAAAATGATTACAAAAACTTATACGAGACACGAAATATAGGAACCACATTAACACAAAATTTTCACCAAATGGTGTCTGAGCTAAAACTTGAACGGAAAATTTAGAGCAATGAGAGAACGAATAATAATATAAGTGAGAACAAATGCTAATGCCAAAAAAAAAATGTAAAAATTAATGTTAAACGAATAATTACAGCAAATAATAGGGAAAAAAAATTTTAAAAATCAAAATTAAAGGGAAAAAAAATTACTAAATCTTAGAATTATGTGTGTTTTAAATTACTGGTAATGAAATTCCAAGGAAAATCTGCTTGAAAATAATTTTTTAAACTATCAAAGTTAATGTAAATGTAATGTATATCAGTCAAAATTCTAAAATTATGAAAAATATTATCATATATTCCTAAATGCACACAGACTTAGAGAATTCTCCAATAAAAGTACTCTTTTAATCTTACTGGAATATATAACCCTTTTATAATTTTTATTTCTATAAACTTAATTATTTTCCATTTCTTTAAAAATCGAAATATTCCGATTCATTAGCTTACAATAAATTTAAATACTCCATTTAAAAGATAACCAAGTTTTATTTTCTTTATTATTATTAATTTGAAAGAAAATAGCAACTTCAATATATCTGATCGTTTTAAAATTATCATATAAAATTATTTTCATAAAAATATAAGCAGATTTTGCTAAACAATATATATATATATATATATATATGTATTTTCTAAATCACACATAAAAGTTTAAATTTCTAAAATTTATTGACTTTGATCTGACTATCTGAAAATAAATGTAATTTTAAGATCGTCAATTATTAGCATCGAAAGTAAACTAAACGAATGTGAAATACTTTTTAAATGTTAGATTTTCATTTACAATGTGTGATTATCAAAACAAGAAGAAAAGTCAATAATCTGCACTTATTAAAATTCTACATTAGCTCATTCTATATGCAAGTCGATATTGAAGATTTTATTTCCTGTAATGTCCGAATACGCGTTTAAAGCTTTAGATATAACTCCCGTCAATACACACAAAGCTCCGAAATATCTTTAACTTAAGGTAAATATTTGATTTTGGAATTCAAAGAAGAAACATTTGTAGAAAGAAATAAAAAAAAAGTGTCCTGAATATTTTTCATCAAGTCGTATTTGAAAAAGGAAATCATTTCTCTCCAATGCTGCCTCTCCTCAATTTCCTTGTTGAAAATTGCTTCAATAACATCAAAGTGAAGCAGCAGAGGCTTAATGTGTAATTTTTATCCTGCATTAAATTGAATGTTTTTGGATATTCTAAATATCAGTTTTTGCTTGGTTTATACTGCAGTTCATAAGCTTCAAAACAAGGGGAAAACTCAAAATATTCTTAAGAAAGTACATGCCGATACTGATTTTAAGATATCAGATGTATAAACGTTTTCCATTTTGCAGAAAATGTTTTAATTTTAATGATATTTAATACATTTAAAGTGAATTTTTATTAAAAATAACTTCAATTTTTTAAACTTAATTGTAAAGAAAACGATTTTAAGCGAAGATACATTAATTGCATAATTTATTTTACTGCAGTAGTTTATCAGGTCTCACAGTATTTTGTACTAATAAACATTTAATAATTTAATCATAATTTTCTGTATTTTTCATGTATTACATATTGCAAAACTCCTATTATTCTACTGATATAATATTAAAAATTATCATTACTGAGAAAAAAAAAAATACTTTTCTTATCTCCATTCTCAGAAAGAAAAAATATTTAAAAATGTAAAAAATACTTATGAATATAATATATATATAAATAAGCATATTTAAAAGTATTTCTAAAACTTTAAATTCTTTATTGTGTTACAAAACATTTGTAAAAGCAAACTATTCATAGATACTTCTAAATCTTTGTTTTAAAATATTGTTTACATATGCTATCCAAAATGCATATCAAACAAAAAAAAAGAGTCATATCATTTTCATTTTTCATTTAACAATGTTTAGTAAGTATTATTTATTTCAGTTTCTAAAGTATCAAATCATTATTTATCAATTATTTACTTGTTTAAGGATTATAACAAAGGAAATTATATTTTAATATGTAAATACATCTTTATATTTAAACAAAGTAATTAATCAAATTATATTTGTTTGCATTACGTATATCTTATAATTCTTTTTCATGTAATTAATGTATAACATAAAATTATTTTAGGATAGTAAGGAAGAGTATTCTAATCTTTTAAAGATTACCAAGCACTGATACTTCAATTAATTAAGAAAGCATTTGAAACGAAATTTTTTGTTTTGACTTGTTTGGCCTTTTTTATGCAAAAATTGAGATGGTAGTATCTCTTTTCATAAATTAATGTATTTTTAATGAATTGTTTACAATTTAAAAAGTATTTTTTTAACTAGCAAATTTTAATTAATATGTGACATAATATTACACATCCGTATTTACTATCGGTATTTTAATCTTCGAGGAGTTGAAAGAATAAATAAAATAGGAAAATAAGTAGTGCGATTAAATAAGGAAACGAAAATAAACATGCAATTAAAATTAAAAGAAAATTTTGGAATTAAGGATTTAATTAGATATTTACATTTAGAATTGAATACTGATTCTGAACAACTCAAACACATTCTTTAGAAATACATTTATTTTTGAGGCACTAGAGGTAAATAAAACTTCATTTGTTTTAGAATAAAAATATATAGATTTATATATATATCGTGCGGATCAAAATATAGACATATATAGTTTTAAGCTTTCTTGCCTGAAAAAAGGGATCACAGTATTCTCAAAATCGGCTTTGTGCCCTATATGTACTTTTTTTACACAACACGAAATATTGTTTGTGGAATTTCTGCAAGAATGATTTTCCTAAGGATGGGAAATATTCTTGAGCACAAATGGTTTTGTTGAAAAATTGTTTTCAATGACTGGGAAACGGGAGCTGTAAATCAACTTGTGGTGAAGAGTAACATACAGAATAAATCATGGATTTTCCACATACTTATAGGTATAATGCTTTTTTTATTGTAAAAGTAAGCTAATTTTTAAAAGGAAGCCTCAATTTATTTTTTATAAGTTTTGAGCTTTGATTTTCTAGACATTGAATTAGTATTTTTGTGCACTCTGATTTATAAATATTTCCTTCTATCCATAGTCGCCTTCAAGCATATCTTTAAACTAACAATTTAAACACTTTTTACGCTAATATTTTACATATAGTTTCGTTCTTTTTCTCTTTTAACGTAACTAATGAAATTTATTTTATAACTAACGAAAGTGTAAAGCCAATGTAATTATTTCAGTTCTTACATTTATAAACCGCTTTAGTATATATATTTTATCAAAAGGATAACACACAAATTCAAAAGTACGACCTGCTGTTCGTAATTGGTTAAGGACAAAAGTCGAACTTCACATCGACAATGAATCACATCTTTCCAAATCACGACTTAAAAATATTGAATTATTTCAATATATAAGTTGAGGTAAAATGAGAGATATAGATAATATAAATTTTAGAGTTTCAGAAAATCGATTGAATTTCAAAGAAAAGGGTGGAATTTATTTTATAAAGTTCCATGAATCTAAGTATTCAAAATAATTATGGCTATAAATTTCTTGATAACGTCTGAAAGATGTATTCGGGTGAGAATATTATTTTATCATTAAAAGATAAACGTCCCCGTTTATTAATGTTACAATACTCGATCGGGTTTTATCTGTGACAATCGAAATTTATGACACTAAACTCCCATTCGTTTTCTTCTAACTCTTTATAACTTAATAACATTACTTTTGAAACGATGATATCATATTTAATGTTAATATTGTGTGATTATAAAGTTGGAATTACTTTTCATTTGTTATAAAATAATATTATTTAATAGATATAAAATTTATTAGAGAATGATTTTAAGTAAAGTGTCAATTTTAATACTTTGTTTATTGTTGGTTTCAATTGCTGTGTCTCATTTTTTTTTAGTTTTATTAACTTGAACTATTTAATTTAATTTTGCTCAATGTATGTATTGAGTAAAAAGACCATCAGTTATTGTATTTATTACGTAAATTTTAACTTTCTTATAAAGTTTTAAAACAATTTCCATAAAATCTAAATCAGTGATTTTGTCACCATTATAATAAATAACTATCATAATATAAATATCATGATTTCTAGGTTTGTTTTGATTTTCAAAATTATTTTGTCCACATTGCATGATTAAACGCATACGTTCCAAAATTATGTAAACCTCCTTCCAGGAAAGACTTGCAACTTTTTAAATTCTACGAGCGAATTAGAAATATATAATTATATAATCATATAAATTATTTTGAATAATTAATGTGTTTTAAGTGAATCCTTTATTCAAATGCAAATTTTACTATCAGTTTTTTTGAAATTTTATCAAGGATTATTTTTATTACATTTAAGTGTATTAAATATTTGAATCATACATCTTTCCTTTTTTTCTATGATAATCAGATTCAGAATCTGTATTGTGAAAGAGACAATTTGGCAAAGAATTTGTCGTTAAATGACCCATTTTGACTATGTCCTTGCATTGAGATATTTATATATATTATCGCGTTGTCATACTTTAATTATTAGCTAATAATTTCATAATGTTGTTATTCGAATTTATGCTCATATTTATTTTTATTTATTTGATTTGATTAGTTTCTTTATCAAATTAGTGCTTGTTTATTTTGAAATTAGTCCTATTTTGAAAAATTAATATTATTGAATGTTGACAATCTGTGAAATTGACTACTGATATACCATTGAACAAAGACTTACATACTTGAATTACAATTTCTAAAAAAAAAAGTTATCAGATTGGGTTTTTTTTGTCAATTTTCCAAATATTTTAAAGACATCTAGAAACAAAATTAATATTCTGCTTTTCTTAGCATAATTATTCTTACGTTTCTGAAAAATTATGCTATCGACTGAAAATTACATATAATTTAAATCAACTGAATAGAACTCCCGAAATCAGCATTAGAAAATATAGAATTTAAGCATATATTTGTGTATTATTTTATCGTATTGATTTTTTTGGAATTAATTAATTCTTATTTTTATCTTAGTGAGAATATTGAATTTTTGACATTGCATCAGCCAATTCTTACCGCTTAATATAGAATTTTCATTTAAAATAAATGCATTGTGATTTCACATCTGCATGAAACATTAATTCTAAGCTGATTACGTAGAAAATTGTATATTAAAATAGTGTTTAATTACATTTATTTATTTATTTGAAGCAAACACCATATTTAACGATTGATATTTTGATTCTACCAATTAATAGCCATTCATACATTCAAATATTCAGCTTTGATTAAAAATAAAGACTATTAAAATAGACATTTAGTTCATTAAATGGAAGATTTAAGTAAAAGAAAAATAAATACTGATGATACTTATCGGAAGTCTTTCGCTGGTTACAGTTAAAAAGCGTTTACTTGCACACTTAAATTGTATCTTATATATATATATATATATATATATATATATATATATATATATATATATATATATATATATATATATATATATAATATTCGGTACTTTGAAAATATAGA
The DNA here is from genome assembly GCA_019974015.1 of Nephila pilipes. Taxonomy (NCBI): domain Eukaryota; kingdom Metazoa; phylum Arthropoda; class Arachnida; order Araneae; family Nephilidae; genus Nephila; species Nephila pilipes. Next base: position 208,508 of record BMAW01000572.1, on the reverse strand, counting down.
ATTAAAAACATTTTGTACTTAAGCCTTGGCAGTCATGGGACAAAAAGGAAACTTTAAATCTTTAAATCATTTAATTACGAATTAATAAATGTTCACATTAGAGGGAAGCAGATACATCGACACTCTCCACCACATCATACATCCACTAACTCTGCGGATTAAGAACGAAGCGTTAGAAAATTTTACCTGTTTTTTTTTTTTTTTCTTCTTCAAGTAAGTTGAATTAGGTATTATGCAGATCACATTGTAATAGATGAGAGATCTTTAGGTTATTTTACGAGGGTGTTTCAAAAATTACTAGTTTTTGAAGATATATGGTATCATTATCTAAATTGCTGAAACCATTGTGAGAACTTACAAATAATTCGTAAATTGATGAAACTTACTTACGAATCAATGTAAATTTGTTTCGGCTTCATCTGTTAAATGGAGCCGAATCAAATTTACATTGATTGGTAAGTTAGTTTTCATTTCGTTTTCATATGCTACTTAATCCAAATTTGACAGCTGCTGAGTTCAGTTATCAACGTCGTTTTGCGTCGAGTTGTCATCGTCGATGTTCAATAGATTTTTCGTCATATACCGAAAAACTAGCAACAATAAAAAAAAAATGGGTAGCTGATGATGAACTAGCTCCAAAGAAGGCGAGGATGCCTTATCGGTCGGAAATGTAAAGACGAAAACTTTTTGAGTTGCGAAAGGCATCATGATCACGAATAAGAATAAATGAAACTACTACAGCTGCCAAGTGCATCATAATGCTTATTAAAAACAAACCATTTTCGATGCTACGAGCGCCATAATAATTTCTGAGGACTAATTGAAAGACACTCGTACTAGTAAGTACTCGCACTTGTAAGGTTTGACTGGCTAGTAAGGAAATATCCCTATTTGTTCAGATCGTGGGAAGTGCTAATCTGAGCATTTTTGAAAATCGGGTGATCGCATAAATTAAAATAGTAAAGGAATGGGATCATATATATATATATATACAAGGTCCTTCGTTTAATCACAGGAGCAGTCGTATCAACTCCGATAGCAGCTCTTCAGTTCCTATACTCAAACCCTCCCGTTGTTGTTGAGATAAAGAAACAAGCGGTTAATACTCATGTTAGGATGAAAGCTTCCCAGCGAGCCAACAGGATGAATGACTGGCAAAAGAACCTTCTTAAAACCCAAACCTCCCCAGTCGGATATGTGAGGGGATTTTGATTGACCTAGATCTAAATGTTCCTATTGAAAATTCTAATATACTAGCTAACTCGTTGAATTTTTTGAAATATTTTACAATTTAAATTTGGATGGAAATAGAAAAAGACACAATGGATATTTTTTTTTTTGAAAATAAATGCCTTGTCGTTGTTAGACAATAATTACCCTGATCCAGAAGGATCCGAATCTATATTGATGGATCTAAGATGAATGATGCCGCGGGAGCAGGTGTGCACAGCAGGCTGTTCTCACAATATGCCTCAGTGGGTAAATACTTAACTAACTTCGATGCTGAAGTTCACGCAATTTTTTTAAATGTAACTAGTCTGCAGTCCATAATAGGATCTTTTGAAAATGCTGTTATTCTTGTCCACTCTAGATCAGCCATAGATACAATTGCACTCCAGTAACTCTGAGAATTTTTAATCGCGAATAAAATGAAACAAGTTATTCGGGAACTAATTATGAACGGCAAAATTGTAGAATTCCAATGGATACCATCATATGTGAGCATATATGGTAATGAAAGAGCGGAGCTACTAGCTAAGAGAGGCACAAAATCACATATGGAAGAAATTGTTATTCCATTGGATTTCCTTAAAAGAAGCATAAACGAGAAAATCATGATAAACTACAACAGGGATCTATCTAATAAATTAAGAGATAAATATTGGGAAAATATTGTAAATGACTGGAAAGAATTCAGTCGTAAACCACGTAAAGTGGCGGTAGCCAATTTCAGCTTAAAAATTAGACATGACTGCCTAGCAGAACATCTACAGAGAATAGGCATATTGACCAATAGTTTATGTCCTATCTGCAAAATAGATACTATGAATAGAGAACACTTACTCGTTTGCCCGGACCTTGAATCTATATTATAACTTAGAGGTGATGTTTGCCAACTTTACTGGAGCACCAGGAATCCCATGTCCTGAACACTTGAATGCTCCCTCTCTAGGACTTTTTAGTGTTTTTATAGAAGTTTTAATTTTTGAATTTATTCTTTTTAATATTGATTTTATAGATGTTCCAATCTTTGAATTTTGTCTTTTTAATGATGATTTTTTTGTCTGTACTTTAAGTGTATTTGTAATTCATTTGTGATGTTTGTGCGAGTGGCCAGAAGTTTACGGATTGATTTCTTTTTGAGCCATATGTAACAACAACATTATATATATATATATATATATATATATATATATATATATAATCAACATTTTTCAACATTATAATACAGCAATGTGGAGGAGTTTGGTTGTATACTTCGTACTTTTGTGCTCTGATGAAGCGACAAGGTTGGTCCTTATCTATCCTTAATTTACTGTCCAAACTTACTTTTCACGTCACAGAAGAAATTGGACGATAACTCTTTAATGCGCATCAGCTTTTGTTTCGCAGATGGATTTTTGGAGGAATAAAAAATCGAGCGCGCAATGCACATCCCTTACGAAACCCACTTTACCATTGGGCTGCTCCTTTTAAGTATAGCTGAAAATCGTTTTAGTCTTTCATTTTTCCTTACCTTTTAATAAATATTTTATTAACTAGCCAATAATGAACGAAACGACATTTTGAATTAAATGAATGTTGTCTATCTAGACAATTTACGAATTAATGGACATTTATGTTCTTAGCAAACGATTTCTACGAATTCGACCAGACTCATTTCATTTTACTTCCCACTTTCCCATAACCAAAGTTGGCTGTTAATTTAGCCAACGATGATTGAATGAAACAGACATTTTGATTCAACTGATGAAAATATGACAGAGGAAAGATAAGCGAATCGTAACATTTGAGCATTAAGCTCCTTCTCTCCCCTATCTTGCCAGAAAACGTAATAAAATTTCCGGTCGGCGTGTCCAACACAATTTCGACGGCTGTGTTTAAGGACGTATAAAAAGTAATAATCCGTGAAGAAATTACTGTCGCTTGCCGAGCCCAACGATAATACATTTCTACAGGACAGACCTACTCCTCCCTAGTCTGTTCTAGACGAATCTATAATTCATGCCAGCTAAAGAGCATGTGCCCGAGCTGAGGCACGAGATAAGGTAGAACGGAGAATTGGAAGAAAATGTCGAATCATGTGCTTGACCTTGATGGAAAAGAATGGAAAAGAGGTACTAAGTGGAACGAAGTTTCTTAAAGGAGATAATGGAAACATGTTTTAGTATACGTTACGAAGTGTGTGTGTGTTTTTTGTGTATTAAATGGATTAAGAAATGCGTGTTAGCTCCCGATTGAAGTTGTTATTTGATTAGATGAGTGTTGGAGTGGTTAAATGTTTCGTAAAGTTTTATTAATTGGTCGTAAGAACCAGAAAATTTTATCACTTTTAGTTAAGTGGTCGCAAGCGAATGATCTTCTGTTAGTTTAATATTTGTTTTTTGACTTCATGAATGTTATGTTTGGAGTTCGTTTCATTCGATTTAATTAATGATACTCTAAGCTTATACAAATGGTTTTAAGAAAAGGCTTAATAATTTTGATTCATAGTCAGCTGAAGAGGATAAGCTAATATCTCACTCACTTAATTTCTACACCACGCCATATTAGTATTTTAGAATTCAGCTATTTTAAATTTGACAGCGCATATTCCGTAGTATGTTGTGACAGAATCGACAACAATATCTGCTGTCTATTATATTGATGTTTTACTAACGTAATAACACTCTCCCCTAATGCGCAGAAGAGCGCAATAAAAAAAACTTTAAAAAATAATTAAGGACTGCTTCATAATTCTTTGCGTATTTTAATTAAAATCTAGTAAATATTGGTGTTGTTATTATGAGTTTTTTATATTCATTTCTGCAGTATAGGGACCAAGGGTAATGCGATCACTCTTATTGTAAAGTGAAATTGCAATGACTTTAACGAAATTAAAAAAAAAAAAATTAAAAGCAAGGGGCTGTTAATGCATTTTACTTTTCTTTTTGATTTTCACTTTCAAATTTAAAATTTTACAAACCATTTTATGCAGGTAATATGGCCAGTGTAGATAATTAGATAACTTCTACATTTTTCGCAATAAATAAATCCATTTCTATAGAATTTTACTTCACGATAGAAAAAAAAGAATCATTGAAAAAAAGACACAACTTTTTTATTTTAAGGACAGAAATTTATTTCTTATTTAAATGAGTGGAATACAAATACGAAAAGAAGCCAGTTCATATTATCTTGATTTTATTTGCTCCCTTCCCCAATTCTCTGTTTATTAGGGGACACGTTGACTAGGCCATATAAAAGGAAGAAAAATATGTTTTTGAGAAAGATCACAATGAGCATAGTATTAAATATAATAAATGTATGAGAGAGAAAAAATATGTTCGTGGACAGGTATTACAGCAATTACAAATACTGAAGGTAATAAGCTGTCAGTTGTCGTATTATCTAACACATCGCTCTATAAGTCACCTGTCTAAGAAAAAAAACAATTTTTTTTTCTAGAAAGTTGAATTTATTCATTAACATAAGATACACTCTTTTAAGAGTGACTCATTAATTCCAACGTTCCTCTAACTTTTCTATGCCTTTTTTTGTAGAACTATTTGTCTTTGCTCTCAAAATAGGTCTCGATTTCGGCTATCACTTCTTCATTTGAGCCAAATTTCTTTCCCTATTGTATCTTTTTGATGTCTGAAAAGAGCCATTCGTCCCTGATGGTCAGATGCGGAGAGTACGGTGGACAAGGAAGTAATTTGAAGCGTAATTCATTTAATTTAACCTTCGTTTTCAATGACATGTGACGCAGGGCATTGTCTTGGTGTTACAGCACTTTTTCTTTTGCAAGTGAGGCCGATTTTTTTTTATATTTCTACGTTCAATATATCCAATAATACCATATAATATTCTCTGTTGATAGTTTTATCTTTTTCAAGATAGGCGAGGAACAATATATCATGCATGTCTCAAAATAAGGATGAAGTAACCTTGCCTGCTGACTTTTGAGTTTTTGGTCGCTTTGGACGAATTTCACCAGCTGCTGTCTACTCATCAGATGATCTTATTGATTCAGATGTGTAGTAGTGGTTCCATGTTTCATCCATTGTCACATACCGATGCAAGAAATTCTTTTTAACCGTCTTGAATAGCATCAAACAGTGCTCTGAATTGTCGACGAGTTGGTGTTTTTGTTCCGGCGTGAGCAAACGCGGTTACCCACTTCGAAAGCAATTTATGCATGCTCAAATTTTTGTGTAAAATTGTAAATTTACTACATTTGATATTTTTAAGTTGTCAATTGTCTCACGCAAATTTATGGTCTTCCCAAACTATTTGGTGGACTTTTTTTTATATTTTTCGGAACAACTGCCGATTTTGTGGAACCATAACATTCAGAAACATTGGTGTTTGAACGACTGCGCTTAAATTCAGTATATTAGTCAATAATAGTTTATTTTCCTGGTGCAGCGTTGTGTAGCCACTGTTTGGCTTCAACAGTATTTTTTCCCTACAAAAAAACAATCTTTAATCAACACACGAAATTCTTTTTATCCATTGTTTTGAAAATGATAAATCTGGGGTCACTAAAACTACTATAACATGTAAACTAATTGTTAGAATATCATGAAATTTTTATAGTTATCGTTTGAAGGTTAGTACTATCCAGGCCTTTGATTACCATGATTTTTTGTGGCCGTTGTAGGGTAGTTTTTTATGGTTGCAAACTGGAGGCTGGCGTTGTTTTCGTTGATTCGAGTTTCGAGACCTGATTCCACATAATACTCACCAAGTAGCGGAATTGATGCGCTTTAAATCTGTCGAGTATCCCTGTTTTCCGGTTGGCGTGGTGGGGAAGTTTGGAATGGGAGGTGCTAGCTCAGGAGTTGTCCTTTTCTGATTTTGGCACAAAATTACGAGGCCAGTCGCAAGTGCTCTCGCGTTGCTTCTGCCACTTTGATAAACGCTCAGTCAATATATGTTCTGTTTTATAATTGAACTATATAGTTGCTTGACCTCGAAACTATTAAAAAATAGATGAAAAAAGTAGCTTCACGAAATATTAAGTGCTTTAAAGCCTGAAAAGTTTTCTGCATCTTCAGCTCTGGGTTTTGAAATGTTTCATTCTTTTATTTTCAAAGAAACAAGAAAATTATTTTGTTGCTTGAAGGTTAGTACTATCCAGAAATCATATGGATCTGTCAAAATTGCAGCTATATATGTGTCAGAACGGAGACTTATTGCATGATGTGTTACAGCTACATGTTTTTCAAACCTGCAATTCATGTATAAATCAGAAATAATTTGAGAAAATTCTCACATATTTTTAAAGAACATTAAAGAACCTTAAGTAATGAACATTACATTACATTTCTTCGGTTTCTTAACCATTTTAAAAAGTGTTGAACCAGATGCCATCTTTGAAAGTCGTGGAAACAATGATATCCTCATCCTAGGAAAGGTTATTCAACTGATCCTTCTTGGTGCTTTACTATAGCTTCTTATTAACTGCGTTTTCAAAGTAAAAAAAGACATATGTTGATTAACTTTTTTTCTGAAATTAATTCTGATAATACCAAATGTATTGCCAAAACAGTAACTTAATGTAACGTAGTTATTTTAAGTATATTTTAATTTTTGTATTATATTTCTTGTGAAGTATAGTGCTTTTCAAATTTCGGCTGTAAGATGAGTTTCTTTAAAAGTAAATTTATTTTTCATTCTTTCTTTGGAAGTCAATATTATTTGATATTTTATCTAAAGAGGTATTTTTTCAAGTCCTTTTCAAAATTTTTTAAATACATAGCAAGTAAATGATAATGCTTGAAATAATAAATTATTTTTTAAAACAAGTTACATATAAAAATAAAACATTACATTTTGAGTGTAATGTTTTATTTTCATGTTTCTCTCCCGTTTTTAAATTTCTTTACATTTCTTGTGATACATAAATTTTAGTAAAACTTAAATTTATTTGATTTTAATAAAAATGCACGTAATACGATAAAAAAACATCTAAAACTTTTTTCAACGTGCAAATCCATTTTAACAGAAATGTTTTTTTGATCATATCGGTTTTAAGAGGAAAAAAAATCTATAGTTAAGATAACATTTAATCGCTTGAAGGAAATGTGATGCCTAATGAAAATAATAAACCGTAAGTTATTTCTTCGATTTTAATCTACTTCAAAAATAAATTAAAACCGATAAATGTTTTTCATTTGAAGATACGTGGAAATGTTTGAGGAAAATGTCCGAGATAAAAGAGAAACATTCTTTTTAGTTTAGGATGTTTCTGTAGCTAATAAAAATCTCAAAAGTCGTACTACTTTTATAACTCGGCAACATGTTTTCTTCATTTTCTTAATTCATTGTTGGATGCAAGGGAAGGAGAAAAAAATTCTTAATATATGTAAGTGGCAAATCCTTGTGCTCCTTGAGATTGTGAACCACTTTCACTCAGACCAATTGCTGGAAAATCTAGATTCGTGATAGGTCGACACTTTTAACCAATCGATGTCGTGCCAGGAAGAAAATTCCGTTCAGAGAGAGGGGGGAGCTCATAAAAAAAGAGAGGTTGCTGTGGTCTCTTGCTTAAAAGACTGAGAGAAGCTATTAATCATTGAATCCAAGAAAGCGGCTCCTTATATTAAGAAGAACAATAAATTGCCTGGCAGTAAATTACTGAAATTTCAGTTGTTAGATGCATTGGATTACTTTACTTTTTCGTTTATGCTTCCTGAAAATCTTTATGTTGCAGCTTTTATTGCTATATTCTTTTCTATACGAACGAATTGCACGCCCATTGAAAGGGTCTGCTAGCGAGTAAACTGGGTTGAATTCATTTCCTTCCCCCCTCTGTATAAAAGTACATTCTAGAACAAAGTGAACTATGTTGAGGTATATATAAATAATCCGGGATAGTTCATAAATAATCGGACTTTTTCGCATGGGAGTTTTGTGAGATTCATTTCTAATATTTTTTCCTTTCTTTTTTTTTTCTTTTACATTATTCAAGATTTTAATGAGTTGGATATAAATAATTTGTTACTCAAAAAGTTACTAATGATTTTTTTAGATTGATTATTCACTAGATTTGAAGAAGTGGAAAATATTTTTTTTTTCTTTTTCATTACATTAAAGAGGTAGCAAAAAATATTTTCATTAGAAAAGTTAACTCTTATGTTGTTCGTATGCGAAGGAGTGAGCATGTTTTATTGTAATTTTATTCATATTTAAGGTTTTCTGTATGCATATTTAAATTAGATGTTAATTATTAGTTTATGGTTTTCATATTTATGCATAGAACTTGTATTATTTGGGTAATGTGCTTAAAATATATTAATGCAAAATCTTATCAATACGCTCAAAATAGATTAATATAAAATCTCACTAATATGTCCTTTTTGTCAACGAACTTTTGCACCAATTTTAAGTTTAACTTAAATTTCCTCTCCCTCCTCAAAAAAATTCTTTCATGAGTGCATATATTTTGTATGAACAATGTTTTTTTTCTTCACAGATATTAAAAATTTCCATTTATTTATGTTACGAGGCTTCTTTAAAATGTTTTACATTCTGGGAAAAAACTAGCGTATTTAACGAGTTATACGGTAAAATTGACATAGCTTTCTGGGGAGGAAGGACTAACGAAACTTGTGAAATTTAGCCTAACAACTTCGTGAAGGGAAAAACGCATTTCACGAGCAGAGTTCAGATTTTTCACTATTCAAAATTTGTACCCTGAATTCAGGTTCAGTGCTGGCAAGAGACAGAGAAAAAATTTTCAGTACGAAGGAAGCATGAGTAAATTAAATACTATAATTTCAAAAAAGTATACTATATTTTTTAATCATAATTTTTAATGAAACATAAAAGAGAGATATTATTTCCAAACATAGGGGCAAAACTCTTTTACACAAACTTCTAAATAAATTAAATAACTTGAATGAAAGTTAGTTCATTTACGCAGGTATATGCGCTATATGGATTTTAAATCTCTTACATCAGGAACTTCTATGCATATGGTACCACTATTAATTAGGACGACATTTGCGTTGACACCTTCTCTTCCAAACTACCACACTATGCCATTGAGGGAACTTAGAGTTTAGTGTATCAGCTCCTCGACACGCGGTGGCATCGAAAGGAAAGGTGAAGGCACAACTCAACGGAAATAATACCGGCTGCGAATTCACGACTGTTACAACTAGGTTATCCATATAATGGATAAAATATTTTTATTGATGCATGTGATATTTTATTTCATTGATTGAATATTATAACACTCATATAATAAATCAATATGGTTATCAATTTTTTTAAGTAAAGAGTATATTTTTATATAAAAATGAAAAATATTCTAGTATCTTTACTTTTAGAAATGAATTTTTGTTCACACAATACCTTTGTAAAAATGTTTTTATTGCTTCTCTTCTCACTAATTTAAAATTTCATTCTATAATGTTAAATTAATAAAAATTCAATGATAGCTCACATTTTCTTACG
>BMAW01000572.1:167389-194605 GCA_019974015.1 Nephila pilipes | reverse complement strand
TATATATATATATATATATATATATATATATATATATATATATATATTTGTGTGTGTGTATGTGTAAAAAAGTTATGAAAGTGATTTTATTATTAGGACCTCATTTTAATTTCTTGTTCTGTTTTTTACTTTATGATCTATATAGACTTCTACATTTATGTAATAGAACATTTTTTTAATTTATTTTTTTAGCCAATGAAAATTTCAACATATAGTTGTGCAAACCAACTGAAATATGTTTTTGGAACATATCGATATTTGAAAAAATTCTTACACATCATCTACAATTCAAGTTAGTGCACTAATTTTCAATGGTGTTCTAAAATCAATAACTATCTTCTTCTATATTTTATCCACTATTTGTTTCACAAATAATTTTGCTATAGGCATTTGAAAATTCAAGGTTACTAAATATTTCTGAAGTAAATATGATTTTGGATTTGTTCATAACATGCCCTCAGGATTTTTTAAAATTTTTTTGAAAGACCATTGCATTCTTGCGATCACAGTGTAGAGCTTATTAACAGTGATACTTGAATGAAATATAGTTTCATGCTTTGATTCATGCATTTACTTATGTAGAATCCTAATATTAGAGTTTTATTTATCCGTTACTATTATACGGAATAACAGAGTTGGTTCACATTATATTCAACCGGACATCAACGTTTTCATGTGGAATTGTGTGGAAAGAGAGATAGATGCTGAAGTGTCATTCTCATAACTTGACAGTGGATCTAATTTACGAAAGCCGTTATCATTGTGTTGCTTAAGAGTGATATTAACTTTTCACAAAATCAAATCAATAAAAATAATTTCGTTTAAACCCTATTACAATTATTTCTGATTTTGAAGGATAAATAAATTACATGACATTGTAGAGAGGAAATATAGTAAACCACTCTCCTATTGAAATTCTGAAATTTTTATAATAAACGCAGACGTATTTCATCCAGATTCTTAAAGAAATCTTAAATTTATCATCTAGAGTTCCTTTCTATAATGAAATGCCACTGCACTGATGTGTTTTGCAATCTCAATTAGTGAATCTTTGTTGCGGATGTATGTTATCCCTTTATATCAAAGATAGATGCTACACTTTCCACCTAAAATAACCGTGAAGTTAAAATAGTGTAAAAATAAATGAAGAGTGTTTTTAAAAATATTTATTTTTAATATTGCATATAATTTATTGATAATAACTTCTTTTAATTATATTGTCATTTTTTTTGTTCATCTTCTAAAACATACTTTCCATTCAAATCACATTATATTAGAAATTTTCAAGAAGATTCGAAATCTCGTTCATATTCTGAAGTATCAAAGTCTTAATGAGGGAAATCATCATTAAATTTTTTCTCTCTTTCTTTATTTCATCCTTTTCAAATAGTCTAATCAAGTCTTTATTTAACAAAGTTTTTGATTGAAATTGTAATAACTCATCGATACCTTCATTATTGACATCTAATTTCAGCTTATTCATTATATGATTTACTTTAGTTGTATCGGGCTGAGGGAAAAGGTCAGTTGAATAAGAGTCGGTTGAGAAGGATGAAAGTTTTTCAGTAAATGTGAGAAATAACGCTGTTTTTGCAATACTTACCAACAAAATTTTAAATGCAGAACGAAATAGTGAATTTATAGAAGTAGAAGATAGTCCCAAAAAATACCTCAAAGTGACTCTATTCTTCATGCTATTTATATTTTTCAGGTTTCTTGTTTCTCTCAAATTATGAGACATTTAACCATAGAGCAATACTTCCATCTGTAAATATTTCTGAAACCGTCTGCAAATGAATATTTATCAAAAAAACGTTACTATTATAATTCAACACAATTTTTTTGAATATCGATCTTAACTATACTTTAAGCTTTTACTGTTGCTTCTTTAATAATTCCTGTTTTACGACACTCAAAATGTTCATTGTGCAACTAATTTCAGTCTCGATTGTATACGCGTAACTACTTGTTCCCAAAGGGTTTTTCTTACTTTTTTTTCTTTCTTTTCTTTTAATGGTAATTTGAATTTACTATGGTCAAAAATAAACTACCTTCAGACTTAAAATTTAGATCTTAAGTGTGTAAAACAGGAACAAAAATATTAGTTTTCTAATGATTTGACGCTGCTTTTACCCAACAAATTATATTGGTTACCATTTGTACGAATCAGGTTCAAAAAGTATTCAAATTAGGAGGGGAAAAAACGGGGAAAGTGGGAAATAAGTAATCCATATATAATTACTAAAGCTTGAAGTTCTGATATGTGTGAGAATAAGAAATGTATTGAATTTAATGGCTCTAAAAATAGCTAAGGCTGCTCCATTCTTCAAACTTTTTACATAATATTTACACTTAATAATATTACGTATTATAATTTTTAAATGAATTAATAAAACGAAATCTTAATACCCTTACAGATATGTATTATAGTATGTTATCGTAAATTTTATCAAATTCAGCAGTGGTTCCCGATGTGTGTGTTACATCACTCTGTATTCTCAGCTACACAGCACAGTCTCCTATTTTTAAATCTTACTTTTGATAGATCATGCTTTTATAAAGAGTAGGAAACCGTGGGGACACCTTAGTTCGAAAAAGACACCATAAGCTTAAAATAAACATTTTAAATAAAAATAAACATCCAAAGGTTCTCAAAGCACTTCTAAGTATTGGAATAGAATGTACCACTAACTAAATATTTGACATCTGTATTCTATTTCCGAAAAAAATCCACTTATATTTCTCTGGAAAAAAAATTAATGAATTTCTTTTTAACGTCTTTCAGCCGAACTTACTTTAATTTTTAAATTATTTTCTTAAAAAAAAATCTTTGTTTTTAGAAATGATACCCATTGCATTTTTTTCACTTCTATTGAAATTCTGTATTTGAATACATATGAAGAAATTAATCAGTGTTTTCGTTCAAGATGTTGCAAATTTCATTTGATTTATCTCTTAAATCTTAATCTTTATTTATCGCTTTAAGAGAGGTCTTTTTCAAAGAATGATATTTGACACTTCTATTTTCTTAACAAATAAGCATATATATATATATATATATATATATATATATATATATATATATATATATATATACAAAGAGAGAGAGAGAGAGTAAAATTAAGTATTAAGTTTCAAATTATTTTTAAGCTTCTTCTTTAATTGGATATCAGTTTTCTGTAAGGAAGACTGCTATTTACAAAAGTATGTTCAATACTTACTATTTCTGTGTGTATTTGCAATTACATGTTTTTCACTAACATTTTTTTTCTGTAATTCTTAACAATATTTTATACTTGCTAACATTTATTTTTTACATTCCCGAGAAATCTAATAACAAATCTTAAGTCTTCATCCATAGTTATATATTTCCCGAGTTTCTTGACTTTTTAATAGTCGCCTTAATAGATTTCGGCAGTTTTAATTCCTTATCTGTACAACGGGTTTCTTCAATCTGCAACTGCCAGAAACTGAAACCAAATATATCAACAGTAAGAGTTATAATTTACAACATTAAGTATACATAAAGATAAATTAATATGCCGGATAAATTTTATGCAAGAAATAAGTTTTATTTCTAAGTGATATATAAAACATTTAAAACCCCTTCACAGATACACATAATGAAGTGGTATACTTGAACGAGTATATACTTGTTTTTAATATATATATATATATGTGTGTGTGTGTGTGCGCGCGCGTGTGTGTATAACACTTGGATTCCTTTTTAAGCTAAACTTAAGACATGCAGTTACTTATACATTTTTACCTCTCTATCTGCACTATTTTGTATGGTGTGGTGACTCTCTTCTACAACAACATTAGAAGTTATAAGGCCTTACTTAACCAGACAAAAGAGATGTCTTTTCTACCTGGTTGGTAGGACAGTCAACTTCGGACCCACTGGTCAAGGTTCCAAACAACGCTGCCGCATCAAGGTCACACAACACCAACTCTCTCTCCCTCCTCGGTGTCGGAAAACCACCAGCCGCCAAAGTGTTGACTCAGGACTTGAACACTAGATGGCAGCACAACCTATGCCTACTGATTGCATATGCCCCCGACGCAAAAACACTTGCCTCTGTACGTCTAAGACGAACTCACTCAAAATCACGTCTAGGGGTATTCCGGCTCTGGTGCACGTGTCAAAGAAACTCGCCTTCTCAACACGAGACAGCCGATTATTTAAAAATGGAAAATGCCCCAAGCAAAACTCAACTCAATAGGGAGGGGATGTTTATCGATTGCAGTAAAGGCTGAAAAAAATCAAAAAGCAACCTTCTGTACAAACCAATGTATCTCTAGGTATCATCACAATGATACTGGAGGGCGAGTATGCGGTGACTCTCTTCTACAACGACGTTAGAAGTTAAAAGGTCTTACTTAACCAGCCAGAAAATATGTCTTTTCAGTCTGGTTGGTAGGACCGTCAACTTCGGACCCACTAAACCAGGGTTCGAAACAACCTTGCTGCATCAAGGTCATGAACTCTCTCCCCCTCCATTGGGTCGGAAAACCATCGGCCGACGAAATGGTTTCCTACTAATACTATTGGTCTTTGTAAATTGAGATATACTGAAAAAAAACCAATTTTTCAAAATTCATACAAGCTGTTTCGTAAAAATAAAACTAAAAAGAAACATAGCAACAAATGTTGAGTTTGCGAGAAAAATTTAACATCTTAAAAAATAATTCCAGCTGTAGTAATAGTGTTTTTAAGACATTATTAGTTATGCCTTAATATTTTCGATTTTGTGATTAAGAAACATTCACCGAATGTAGATCTTTTGTGGAAAACATCTTTTAACCAATATATCGACATTTGTGTAATAATTTAAAATTTTCCAGACATGCCATTAATGTTATTAGGATAGTGTAATTTCGGTATGATATTTTTTGAAATATTTCTTTTTGATGAAGTAAATGCAAAGAGTATTATGAGAAGTAATAAAATTGGAGTGAAATATATAGAAGTTATGATTAGATAAGAAAGAAATGTCGCTTCTAATCATGGGATAGTATAAAAAACAGGCTGAATTCTTTTTCATGCATAGGATATAAATAGTGAAAACCCCTTAAAGAATATATAGTGTGTAATGTTAACAAGAATTCTTATGACGTATAGAAAAATTTGGAATCTAAAACTTTTTTAAGAAGGTGTCTATTTTTGTTGGTTGGAAATGAGGATATGTTACTTGTTATGTTCATTTGAGCTTCAAATTCCTCTTGTAGGGAGGTGTTATAGCAAAGAGGAGAGGGACGTTCAAGCTGAAATGTAGTACTCGTCATCTGGCTTATAAAATCGTCACTAACCGCCTTTGTGTAACATTGTGAGAAATTATTCTTAACCAAAATTAATTCGTCGTTTTCTTTTGAATTACTGTCATTCTAAAACTAAACAAAGACTATTGGTGACGGCTATCGTAATTCTGAACCACAGTCAAAAGTCGAGTGAAATTTCCGAGCTCGTAAGTTACTGTCTTAATTTTTATACCATCCCACTTGAGCCATGTACTGTAGTCTCAATTATTTCACATGACTCGAAGATTTGAATTTTCAACCGGTCTATATTAGTCTCGGAGTGTTATAATATGTTAAATATTTCTCATGTGTTATCTCTTTACGAAGAGTGGCATTGTTTTTACGAATCTCCATTCTGGATTTTGTTAAAAGACTGAACAGAACTAGTGCGAATTTTTATGCAACTAGAAAAAATTGTTCGATTTTTTTACTCAGTTCCATAATCAAATTTCTCACTATAAATCTTGTTATTTTATTAAATTATAATAAGTGTGTTGTTCAAAGGATCACATGCATGATCTGTACTTTGCTGTTAATAGTATGGGAGGGTTTTGATATCTATAGCATATTATTTTCAGTCAATATTTAAGAATTGCGTTTTGGTGGAATCGGTTGACCAAACCCTTTTCTCGAAAGTGGATGTATAGACCTGTTGTGACCAGTATTTACACGGGGGGGGGACTACTAATTGATTAATTGCATGTTAATGTCGCACTTGAAAACAACACGAGAAATATTGGCGACAGAACAAGCAATTTTTAGTCTCAGTCAATTGAAGAGATGAGACTTGAGATGGCTCTCTCCCCTCTCCAAACTTCAATACCACACCCTTGGAGGATTTGGGCCCCCGAAAGATTTAGCGTGCATCTGTCCCACTACATGGCAGATCTATAGTGGTATCATATCTCCAATCTACGACTGGATCGTGACCACTTGTTTACCGCAGCCAATCTGGACTGCTAAAATAGGGTAACATAAAAGTTAATTTCTTTATTTTTATTACACATTCCTTCAAAAGAGCAACAAAAAATGAATAACAATTTTAAAAGGGCTAAAGCAATAATTAAAAGTAGTTTTTATATTTGTTTCGAATTCTGCAATAAAAAGACGGTAAATTGGATCTAAATCATTAAATACAGTGATCCCTAACTTTTCGATTGTTTAAAACTAGTGACTTAAAGATTTTGTTCCTAAACTACCCAAATCGATGTTTCATGTCAAACTTATGATGGCAGCCCAATTTTAATTGTTATTTGTTGTTTAGTACCGATTTATGATTGTTTTCAGAAATGCAACGCTAATTATTTCGTAACTTTTCACTGTTTTGCTGGTCTATATGAATTAAAACATATTTGAATTGTGTATCTTTTCAACTAAAAAATTGGAGATGATATATATATATATATATATATATATATATATATATGTGTGTGTGTGTGTGTGTGTGTGTGTGTGTGTGTGTGTGTGTGTGTGTGTGTGTGTGTGATGACCTGCATAATTAATTACTTTCTTTTCCACATTTCAATTTTCACTTTTCATTAAATCTATTTAAACACTCAAATAAAACTGCCAATCAACTTTTAACTGTGAACGCGTTTAACTTTTACTTTGTAAATGTCTTTGAAATTCCGGGGGTTTCCTATCTAAAATTATAAAAGATGATGCAACCACATTTCGATCTTTTTATCCTCCCTTACTCCAACGTAGTTACATACGACGCTCTGTTTCTTGCCATGTGAAACGGCACTTTTTTGCGTTTTTGTTAACTGTCGCTTTCTCTATCTTAGTAAAATGAATAACCTCTATAAAAAACACCAGACTTGCGACCATTAGACTGTTTCTGTTTATGAAGTGAAGCATATGCTGAGAAGTATTACACACGCACACACATTTATGTGTATATATATATATGACTAATGGTGTTACTTTTTCTTTTTAAAATTAAATAAAGGATTGACTTTTTAAGAACCCTTTTTGATTTAGGAGGGTTGCCGTAAGCCTGTAATTAGGTATGAAATATAAAGATGACACATAACAAATTAATTTAGTTATTCGAAATATTTAAAATGACACGTAATAAGATGGATTGTTAACAAATTAAAACTATTGAAATAGTAATCTAGCACATTAATTGAGGATCTTTATCTGTTCATCTATATTTTAGATCATATTTCGCTGCTATCTTTCAAGCTACGCTTTTCCTTGATACAAATTGATGCAATAAACAGCGAATAATATTTCACGTCCACTAAAATAATAGTTTTAATAATCACTAATTACATATGTGTATTTTTATTTAAAAGTATAAAATGATACTCATGAAAAAGAATAATATTCTAGATTGGTAAGAATGGTGTACTGGCATTTATCTAAAATATTAATTTCAATAATCTGTAATTATATATGCATCTTTTTATTTAAAAGAATAAGATGATACTTCATGCAGACATTGAATAAACTGGATTGGTAAGAATGATGTAATGGGGTACAGTCTAATTTTTAGTACCTCAAGCTGTATGGAAAGGTAAATTAAATAACAACTAAAGATATTAATTTGATATAATTGGACAGGAATAAATATCTTATTTATATAGAGAAAATCTACTATTAATTTTAGGTAATTTGTAAAACTTTACTCTGAATGTGTATTTGGAATCTTTTCCAGAAACAAATTTTTAATTTCCTTATGTCTTTATATACCAAACTTATGATTAAATATATGAAATAATTCATTAGATATTAATCTAAAATTGAAAAAAATATATATTGTTTTTCTTTTTATTCAGTTAGAACCTATGATGAATAAACTTATATTATAAAATTATCATTTCATGTTACAAACAAAAAGTGATATAATTAATTTCAACAATGCATGCATGAAGTTTTTAAATAATTTTTCTGTATGAACATTTTGATGTGCATTGTGTTTAATATTCATTTTCAAGGAAGACCAGAGCGGTTCCAATTAGAACCACATGAATTCTTCATCTTGTTGGTAATACTATTTATGAATTCTTAAGCTTGAGTTATAAATCTCCACAATTTATACTTATCGTATTCAGACTTCGAAATGGATTCTGGAGAGCTTGTCTGATAAACAAATAAATTATTGTTAGTTTTAATTCTGCTTACAAGTTATAATATAAGCACAACAATAATCCTTACTTTTGTTGATTAAACGTAATATGAATGTCCTTTTTATTGGTGAAAATGAATGAATATTTCCTGTAAATATTTTGTTCTGTTACTTCATATATTCCCTGTACTCATAATGGTTGCTTTAATTTTAAAATATATGATTATTATTGTTAATTTTAAAAAAATTATAATTAAATAACGGTAGATGTATATTTACTTTAACATATTTTACTATTTTCTTTCTAAGAGGATACAGTAACCTAAAAATGACTAAAATATCTGAAAACATTTTACTACTTATTTTTCATTTTTTCGTCTCTTCTAAATATATGCACAATATTCCATAGCTCTAGATGCCAATATTTAGCTAATTATTTAAGTTTGCTTTAACAACATGTAGAATATTTTCATTGACTGAAGAAAATTTAAACTGTTTTTTCAAGCGTTTTTCTTTCGTTTTAAACCTTGTGTTTAAATGCTAAGGCTTATTTGTAATGAATATAATGTTTTTAATTTTTATAGCTGTTTTGCATCATAATTTTTTGAAAATTATATGCATGTAAAAAGGATATAAATAAATAGTTAAATTTTTAGAAAATCTTCAAAATTAGATAGAGCTATTTTTAAAATTTCTAATGGAAAAAAATAAAACTATAAATAATATTAGTATAACTAAGCCCATATAAAGAGTTACGAGGAATACTTCCAAGAAGTCAAGAAAAATTGCTTAAAAATTTTAAATCTTTAAAACTAGTGAGAATTTTAAAATATTGAACTATTAAGAAAAAAAAATTAAAATTTTAAATAACTGTTTGAAAATTAATTTTTTATATGTATATTTTATGGGTGTCATTATACGATGAATATAAACTTTTCTTTTCAATTCTGATGAAAAAAATTACTTCTAGTATATCGTGTCCTCTTACATTTCTTTTTAAGAAAATAAAAGTTTCTTAATGAATGTTTATGTTAAAACTAATCTCAAAACATAAACACATAAACATTTACCTGTAATTTTAATTATAAGCTTTCTTTGAATATTTTCAGATGCTCTTAGACAGTGTATTTTTGGGAAATTTAAGTTATTCAAATGTAAATTAGTAACTTCCTGTGGACATGTAAATTTTCGAGAAAAGTATTCCTGGTCCACCTTTCAGCAAACTTTTATAATTCAATTTAATCGAACACGACCGTAAAAATTTGTACAATGTGTGATTTTTGTGCATTTTATTATATTATTATATGTTGCTGAACTTCTTTATTAAATATGAACAATGATAGCTTAATCCAATTTAGGCTGTTGTCACATTCTTCAAAGCAACTCAATTCACCACTCCACAAATACGACTTCTCCACCCGATAAAATTTTCAGTCCCTCGGCGCAGGATGTATTTGAGAGAATTAAGTTACTTTGATGTTCGGACAGGACGGTAAGATAATCCAATACGCCATCAGGTCATCGGTGCGCTCCTATCAATAATGAGAACCTGTGATTTATGAACTTTTGGAAATTCATAAATTAATCTCTGTAACGTCCGGAGCTACTGCTAATTAAGGCTGGCCTCGAAGTTAGAAACTAATGAGCGTGTTCTAACTTCACCCGTCCTAGTACAGTTACCAGCAGTGTGTAATTTTTATGTAAATTATGTTATTCAGGAAGTGATTACCGGAGCCTGAAAGTGGCTATTTTTATCGTGTTCCATCGCCATTTTTTTTCTTTTCCTCCCCGGCAGATCATCTTGAAGAGTAATCATTGAAAAATTCTGGAAATTGTGAGTAAAAAAGAGGTTGCTTAATTTCCCATGAAAATAAATGTGCTTGGAAAAAGAAGCAGGCAGAGCTGTAAGTTATTTTCCTGTAGTTCCAACAAAAGGTGTTTTACCGCGTTTTTTGAGAAAAAAAAATAAAAACTTATTTGCGAAATGTTCTCTGAAGTGTTGCAGTCTTTCAGCTAAATTGAGGGTTAGTTTGTATTCTCTAAATAGATTCCGCTTAATGAAAATTTTGAAGCGGATTTGATGGTAATAATTTCGATTCAGAATGTGTGGTAATTTATTATGTTAGCTTATTTATTTTGTTTCATTTGGATGCTATCGTTTCTTATTCCCTTTTATTCTGTTGTATTATACAAATTCAGAGGTTTCAAAATATTTTCTCTTTAAAATATGAATATTATATCTCTTATATTTAGTTACCTTGTTTCACCTACCCGTGTTCGAACTTTTTACATTACATCACTTATTTTCATAAATAACATTCACATTTACATAAATTGCATCAATCTGTAATTAAATGTTTATATTACTTTAAATAAAATTTATGAAATAAAGATTTATGCTGTTTACCGTATAAATCAACAAATTTTAAATGTATAATCATCAAATAAACCGAGTATAATTGTATAGCTAAATTTCTTTTCTTTTTATTTTGATAAGCAGTGCACCTTTCTCCTTCAACAAATGCGTTATCATTCTGAAACTCTAACGAATTGATACGAACGTAAGGCGTTATTTACTCAAATAAATGTATTTTGCTGTTATGAAACTTTGAAAACGTGATGAAGATGCCCTTTATTAAAATGTTATTCAAATATGTAGATACACTGATAATATTTGCTTTCTTCTTACCAAATGTTGACGTTTTATGATTATTTTCCTTATTTTTCTTCATGTGAAGAAACATTAAATCCTTCAGTATTATAAGGATGATTAAGTTTATTAATTTTTGCAAAAATAATTAGGATTTAGTCTTTTTTATGCATACAAATTATTGCTTTTTAATGTATATATTGTTTAAATATTTGTTTTTCAAATAAAAAAATATAACCACAAATCATACCGTGTATAAAAGTCCTAAACTTCGTTGATATGATTATCTTTTTTTCTACACATATGTGATATACTGTAGTCTCTGACTAGTTTATTTTATAAGTAGTCATCGTTTTGCTTATGTTACATCGTTTGGTACTTTAAAATAAATAATATTAGTTTCGATTCTACATTTTTTTTTGCTCCTTTAATTTGAAATAAAACTTTAGAATCAATATGGTCTGCTTATGATTTTATCACTATGCTTTAAATTAGTTAAATTAAAATAACTGACAACTGGTAACATCGGAAAATTATATTACTGAAGTAAAAATAAGCAATATTGTTTTTCGAAAATAGTTATGAAAATTAATAGGTAATTATTTTCAAATGATTAGGTTTTTTATATTCAAAAATTATATTATCGATTAGGTGATTTTTATTGTGGTTGTTAAAATATTATTTTTAGAAATTAATTTGTAGTATCATGAAAGTGTCTCACATAAAATTATGCTGTAACGTATGAATGAAATTAACATTTATGTTTAGTAACTTAGTTTAGTATCAAGTTTAAAATTATGATTATCGCGCTTAAAAAATAATTTATGGTTAATAATAATTACTCCCCTTTCGAATTTAAAAAAAAAATGAATTTTAGGTTCAACTCCTTTTTAGAATATGGAAACAATAAAATATAATATTTGATATATTATTTTAATGTGTATTTCTGGGAATTCTTTAATATATATTTTTGTTATGTATCATCACAAAATGCAAAAATTAAGTTTCTTCTTTATTGGAGGAAAAAATTTCTGCTGAAAGTTATCAAAAATAATTGAGTAAAATTTGAATAAAAAAAGATAAATATATAAGTCAAATTTTTCGAAATTCTTGAGTAGCTTGGATACGTTTATTATTTCTGTCATTAAAGTAAATGTTTTCAAAGTATTTGGCATATTTTTGATCTGATAATTTTAGGAGGATATCAAATGAATATTTAGAAGGAAATATCGTAATACATCTGCGTCTTACGAATTAAATAAATTTTTTAACAAATAATAAATCTTTTATTCTTAATATATTTTTTCTATTTATCTTCCTCGAATAATAGCCTTTTGCATTAAATGACTGTTTAAAAATACGTTTGAATACGAAATTAAATAAGTAGGAATTTCAAATAGATTAAATAGGAAAGATTGCTAAAAATTAGTGCAATAATTTTGGAAGTTTTTCGTAGAATATTGAAATTGTTGCGAAATGTAATTCAAATATGTCGCTTATTACTTGAAAACAATAATTCTGAAATTATTTAAAGTATTTACTACGCACAATTTATTCATAAAACTCTACAAAAATGCAATATATATTTACAAAAAGATTTTAAATGTCTTATGAACTAATTAACTAACTGTAAACTCTAGAATTTTCGAAATGAAGTGTAATTTGAGATTGAGTGAACATTTTTATCAAATTTAAAATAATTTAGAAGAGACGAAGAGCATGATACTTTTTAGTTAATACGAATTTGTTTTCTTATCATTTTCAAAGCACAACGCAATAAAAGTAATTCAATTTGTTGATACGAGAAGATATGCTATTCATATTAAGAAAATCTGATTGCATTACTGAAATTAAGTCTTGCGAAGGGTGATAAGTTATAACAGTTTTATATTTTAGTCTCTTGGGAAATAAAACCGGAAAGCTTTATGTGTTAAATAGGCCACTGTGTTTACTTTTTTTTCAATGAAATTTGTCAACTATATTTCAAATTAATTTAATTAGTGTAATATCATAGTATTTAATAATTATTTCTTATTTATGTGTGAAACAGAAAATACAAGCATTTATAAACATAAATAAGCTTAAAGCATGTATAGTATATTGTTTTAAATCTGTCAAGTAAATATTTCTACTTCTCTCGAGGCAGCCGAAATGGATATTCTACTGCAAAATTGTCTACTCATTCTACAAACCGTATATTGGTGGACTCAATTTTCAGCAAATCTTCTGAGTATTTTCGTTGTGAAACGTTGGTTACTAATGCTATATAAGTAAATAAATTCTTTTTTCTTTTCTTTTTTTTCTACTTGTGTTTGTACTTCAAAATAGCATTTGCTACCATACAATTAAGAAAATTTGTTCATTATCGAGGGATTCATCTCTCCATAGTATTTTTCCTATAAATTCTGAGTCATTCTGTGCAATTTTATTACTCAATTTTATAAAATAACAAGCCACATACATATAGTGAAAAAGAAAAAAGATATAAATGTTATAACTCTTGTCTAGAAGGTTTTATTACCATTTTAATGAGACAATAATATCGTATGCTGAATTATATAAAAATTTTAAGGCAAGATATTAGGAAAAATTATTTTCCCATCCGATTTATCTATTTTCATTACAATATACACTTTAATACGTGCTCAATTTTTGATAGAATGTTATATTTAAAGAAAGGAATAATTTAATTTTAACATAGCAAAAACTCCTCTCTGCCTAATTGCATGTTAGAGTGTATTTTTTTTCTCCTACATCTCTCAAATACTTTAAATCAGTTGGCAATGACTTCAGACGATTGAAAACGGAAACGAATGATTTTTTTTAAAAATAAAATTCTTCTCTTCATCCTCTATTCTTTTCGAAATAGGATACCTGGCTGTAAAAGCGTTTAGCTGATGAGAAAATCCAGTCTCCTCCTTCTCCAACCTGCATCACGTTCAAGCAGCAAGGTAGGGAGCGTTATTTATTTTGGAGAAAGAGGGTTGTGAAAAGGATGGTGAGGAGTGGACGAGAATTTTTCACCAAACGATGCTGGTCACGCGACCCATAGCGTGTGGCCCACCCCACCTCGGTTGGAACAAACAAGAGAGGCAAGAAAATGGAAGATGAGGAAATTCTGCTATTATGCTTTTTTGCATTCTTCTTTGATGCTTGTTTAGTTTATTTTTTAAAGAATAATGGGGAATGGGGATTTAGGTGATTGCTCAGGAGGATGAACAAGCCTTTTGTTGTTGCTCTTACATACATAGATTACTGGTAAGAAATTCTGTAATGTGTCAAAAACGCAGCAATGTTTCGTAGATTGTATGGTTTGGATTTCACGTTTCTCGTACTTATTTTGGTGGGAACGAGCTTAGAAAATATAAGTAATCGGATAGCTCTATTTGGATTTGAAATAAGGACGTTGTTTATTGCCAAAAAAAAAAAAAATTAAATAATGATCGTGCATCTAATCATTACTTCCTTAATTGCTTTATTTAGATTTTTGTTTTGTTTTGAAATCTGGCTGATGCTTTTAGCTTACCGAAGAAGAATATTGCTCATCGAAACTCATATTAGAAAATATTTAATCTGCAATATTTTTAAATTAATAAACCAGAAAATGACATTCGAGTTTTGTTTAAATTTCAATTGTTTAAACTTTCATTTATACAGTGATCCATGAATAAACTAGAATGATATTGTTTTAATGTATAAATTAGGAGATGTGTGAATTCCAAAAGAAATTATGTTAGGATTATAATAAAAATTTATATTTTTGATCTTATTTGTTAATTTTTTGAAAACTTAAAATGAATCATATTAGTTTTGTAAAAATTTGCCCTTCAATTTGTTCACGAATCTAATTCTAATATTTTACACCAAAGAATCCAATATTTGCAAATATTGACTAACAAATATAAATTTCATGCATTTTATTGTAGTATAGGCAAAGTAAAATAACAATTCAATAGCACTCTTTTGTATCCATATACATTTGGCGTCAGTAAATACACATTTATTAGTGTTATAACGAAATGTATGTTATTTAATTCTTATTTACGATCTTATCTTTTCAGAGCTGAAGTAAGAAAATGTATAAGGGTTCAAACATACATTTCAAGACTTAAACAGCATTAATCTAAAAAAATACTGCTATTGATTTAGATGATTTTAGTAAATTAAAGTATATATGAAAATGAAAAATTTATATCTTCTAAAAAAATTAATGTGAGATTGGATCTTTTTAAAGTAAAAGGAAATCTATAATCATCGAACTTGTAATTTTGTTGGTGGAGTTTATATATAAATATATACTGAAAATTTATGAAAGAATAATTTGAAATATATTTAAAAAGACAAAATGCGGGAAAGAAATGTAAAACTAAATTAAAAAATAAAAGAAAATATTGAACCCAGCAAGCCAAAAAGCAATTTTGGGCTAAGGACCGAATAAGCAGGGTTAAACTAGTTTAATGGTACCAACCTTTCCCCTTTGCAACTTGTTAGGCTGAATTGGGAAATCCAAAGTACAAAAGAGTTCAATGATGAAAATATGCAAAAAAGTTCAGCGATAAAAACAACAAAAATAAAATCCTAATTCTAAAAATTATCAACAAAACAAAATATAAAAATTATTTACAAAAATTCAAAGAAATGAAGATTCAAATATATGAGTAGAAAGGGGGAATTTGCTTTAAGCTTCAAGATAGATATTAGATACTTTAAATAAAAAAAAAACATCTCGTCTTCACCATATAAATTGAAAAAAGATTCAAACCATTGTTTGGTTGGTAATAAAATACTGAAAACGCATTGTAAAATGCTGCATACTATTGGTTGATAATACGTTGTTTGGTAAAGGAGTAGAATGGTCCAGAGAGTGAGTAAAAATTGTAAACTGTGTAAAAGTAAATAAATAAATTCTTCACGGCTAGACCACTAACAAGCCGACTTTGTTGACTTAGTGTTGTGTGGTGGATTTGAAAATGGATCACGATTCGCAAAGATGTTTAATATATTTGTGATGTATATAAGTATTTAAGAAATTTATGGGATAACCATGACCTAAACAGTTGCTGAAGAATTTTTTAATATAACTAAACTTGTCTTTTTTATGTGTGGTTAATTTGTTATTTCGGAATAAAAAATATAATAAAATATTCCTATAAATAGATATGTGTAAATTGTTGTTCCAAAAAGGAATTTTGACTACACGGAATTCGAATCCCCCTCTTTTATCATAAATATTATTAATTAGTCTATTATCAACACTTTGCAAATCAAGATCCAGAAATTCTATTGTAATAGAATTAAAATAAGTTTTTAATAATCTGAGGTAATCAGGATAAAATGAAACATTTGGTTTAAATTAGTCAGTTTTACCCAAAATAATTAAATCATCTATATAACGATAAAGAAATTAAGAATCATTATCAGTGTGTTGTATTTCATAAAAATGTAAATAAAAATTGGCCAGGCAATTATTAGCTGGACCTCCCTGAGGGAGACCCTGAATTTGCTTATAGAGATTTTGACCGAAAACTATAAAATTCTCTTGTAATATAAGTTTAATAAGAGTATTAAATTTTTCTCTTTTTATTGTTTGATTAAAATAATATTTATCGTATAAAATTGCAAGAACTTTAATTAAATCTTGAATATCTATTGAGTTAAAAAGGTCTTCAAAATCATATCCATGTATAGAGAATACCTCTGGTTCCCATCATGATCATAGCAATTTCAAAGCTGTTTTTAATAATAGCAGTATTTTCAATATTGTCAATAGATTTTTGAAGAATGGATTGTAAAAGTTTGCCAGATTTTGTGATATAGGTATTATAGCCATTTGTAATACTTCGAAATTTGACAGGATTTTTGTGCAATTTTAGCGTTAAAAAATATATGGAAATTTAATGTTTGTAAAATGTAAGCCCAATTTCTTATTAAATGTCAAAAGACGATTATTTATCTCTCTTTTACTATATTTGGATAACTGGAAAGCACTATTATTCAATACATGTTCAATCAAAAATTTATGATTGTAACATTTGCAAATAATTGCATAATTTAGGAACCTTATGTACATAAACGACAACAAAATTTTTCTACAAATCATCTATAGCGAGTCTTGATCTTTAATTGTAATTTCACTTTCTACTCTAAAATTCAAATGTAGAATTTTCTTCAAGACACATGTCCTAAATTCGTTAAATGCCTCAATAGATAAACCACATTTAATTGCAAATTTAAGAATAAAATTATCAAAGTCATTAGTAATTTGTTTTCTTATGACTAGATTACCATTAGGGATGATGAGTCTAAATCCAGTTCCCTTATTCATGAATTCTCTCAATAAATGGCTACTAACGATGTTCAAATTTCCTGTGACACCATGTTGGTGGAATGAATCAACATATTGTTTGTAATCATTGCATCTACACACTTGTGGCGTTTGTGATTCTGAAATATTGTTGTAGTTAAAAATAACTCTACCAAGTTTTTTATTGTACTTAAAAGCTCTTTTGATCTTGATATTTTTATTTGGAAATAGAGCCATGTGTTTTTGAAACACACCAGAAAAATTAATTTTATCAAACGATTTATTCATAAAGAGAAATATATATATATATATATGTATGTATGTATGTATGTATGTATGTATGTATGTATGTATGTGTGTGTGTGTGTGTTTGTGTGTGTGTGTGTGAGAGAGAGAGAGAGAGTGTGTCTATTGTTTTTGAAACAATATTCTTATAGAAAAATTTCTTCTTTAAAACGACAGGGTTGGATTTGATTATTAAGATAGAGGTTACTGCAATAAGTCTGCTTCTGTTTATACAATATCTGAAACAAGAGAATTTAGGCTTTATCAAAAATAGACTTAATTAGAAAAATAAATTGTCATACTTTTAAATAAACCAACCCTTAAATAATTATAGTCAATTAATTTTTCCTAAACAAACAGATAAGGTAAACACATTTTTCATGAATTATTATTGTTGTTTCTTTTTCTTAATTACTTGAAATAATTCTCTTGAAGAAAATTCTAAAATTGTCGAGAAAAGGTACTTTTTATTAAAAAGAGACTTCTGTTCTTTCTGTTCCTGTACTTGCGTTATATACACAGAATAAAAAAAAATTATTATGAACAATACGTGGTTCGCAGAAGAAATAAATTAATAATAATGTTAAATTAATTTACGGCAATTAAAAATCAAACCGGAAAAAATATTTCAATCTCTAAAACCAAAATGTTTTCGCCTTTTAAACATAAAAATTTAGTTAAATGTAATCTTTGGATTCTGATTTCTAGTTTTATGTCTCCTTAAACAATTTGCAGCATTTTTCTTCCATTTCCTAATTATGCCTTCGACTCGTTAGATTTTGTATAAAAGCATAAAATTGTTTCTAGCTTTAATTAAAGATAGTTGAAAAACAAATAAATGTAACTTGTTCGTTCTCAGTTGTTTCATTCCGAAACTACATAGTCTCTCTTCAATGTGACAATTTAGCTAATTTAATTAATGCAAAAACCTATTTTGGTTTTAAATTAGTATGTAGTAGTAGTATTGCTTTCATTTGTTCCTTTTGAAACAATTCACATTTTCTTCTTTATTTTTCCCCTTTATGAAAATCTAAAAAAAAAAACTTTCTATTTAAATTATACCAAATAAAATAAATATATGCGCCCATATTTATTAATATACATGTAATATGCGTATGGGTTGTATATATTAATAAATTTTCATCACGCAAAATAGTAATTCAATTCCTTCAAAACATTTCATATTTGTTAACTATGTGATTGACGACACTTTCTTAAATAATTTTCTTACATTTGGACAAAAGAAAATGTTGAAAAAAGAGGTAATAATTCTTTAAAAAAAGAAGTTTTATGAGAAAATAAATGGTTATTTTATTATCAAATAACCATTATTAAGAGCCAGCTAATAATACGGTTGGTAATTAAACGAAATGAAAAAAGAGCTCTCAAGAAATGATTTGTCATAAGCTTCAGTCAAAAAGAGAACAACACTTTTTTTTTAAAAAAAAATTATCTTCGTATTATCGATTAAAAATTAATCAGCAAATTATATTTTGAATGCTTAGTTATCTGAATGCTCGTGACGCAATATTTTTTCGCTTTGTCTCTCACAATGCACATTTTTACAATACTTTTAAGTATTATAACATGTTATTAAATTTTATTTAACAAACCATACTAAGTTAATCATAGGTTACAATGTATTATTAGTACAAATATATAAGTAGTACCATATAATTACTACACTGTCTAGGTTTTTGTCCACAAAAAGATTGCTCATGAAAGATAATTTAGAATACTTAAACATGAAATCAATAAACAGTAGTAGTAAAAAAAATTTGAATAACTTCACAATGCATTTAGTGAAATTAAATATTCCTGATAAACACAAATTAATTTTTATTCTTTGTTTGGTTTTTATTTTATTCTTTTGTATTTGAGGAAAATAAAATCACTTATTTAAACAAGATATCTTATTATGTTGGGCAAAAAAAAATTTATACAATAGAAAATTTTAAAATAAAAGTTTATTTATTGCATTATATTTTAAAGTATCTCATTTCAATAGCTAAAAAACTGTATATTATTATTGTCAAATGAAACTACTTAAATAATTGTGAAATTATTACAAATATAAAACTGCTTTCATGAAACGAGGTGATGCACAATGCAATGTTTCCCATTTCATACAATAATTCACCTCAACAGTAAAGGTACTTTCAGATATATTTTTCACCCATGATCCATAGAAAACTAAAAACTCATTTACAGATAGTTAAATTTTGTAAGAATTTTTTGCATTGAAGTTTATTTATTTATTTTTTCCATTTAAATTTCTTCCGATGGTGAAGTATTCTATAAAACGGCTTTTCTCATAAATTTCTTTTTCAGGTGTTCTACTGAACCACGTGCGTAAAATTTAACTCAATCAACAAAACATTGAATAATAATATGGTGTTTCATTCTTGGCTTTATTACTTTAATTGATGTTTATACAGTGTTATTTTAAATAACATTCAGTTTACTTTACATTCAATTTAATTTTTTACTTTAAGTTAATACACGACATTTTAAAATTTTTTATAATTATGCAAATATCTTTTAAATCCATGTTTAATATATTTGTTTAATTTACATCATCCAACAATATACACTCTATAAAAAAATAAAATAAACGACGCACCAAGGAGAAGTTGTCCGATGGAGACAAAAATTGGCGGATAGGAAAATTATGTACACAATAAAAAATGATTAAAATTTCAGAAAAATTGAATGATTTATTTCACAGTTACATAGTTAAAAGTAGCGAGCTCAATAAGGTGTTGACTCACCTCTAGCCTGGATGCAAGCTGCCACATGACTAAGCATAGAGTGATAAAGCTCCCTGATGGTCTCCTGCTGTATTTCTTGCCACATTTGCTCCAATTGTCGGGCTAAGTCATCAACATTCGCTGGTAGAGGCAGTCGATTTCCCATCATATCTCAGACATACTCGATTGGAGAAAGAGCTGGCTGGCCAAGGAAGTGTTTAACAATCTGTAAGACAGTTCATAGCAACGCATGCCGTATGTGGTATGGCATTATCTTGCAGATAAATAAGGTCAGGCTACTGCAATAGGAACGGTAGCAAAACAAGTCTCAGAATGTCTTCGATGTACCACTGTGCTGTAAATGTGCCTCTAATGACGACCAACGGGGTCCGGCTATCAAGGGAAATGGCACCCCAGACCTTAACTCCTGGTTGAGGGCCTGTGTGGCTTGCAATAAAGAAAGCAGGATCAGCACGCTGCCTTGTGAGTCTCCGGACACGTCTTCGATGATCGTTAGGACACAGTTGGAAGCGGGATTTATCGTTAAAAACTATACGTCCCAAGTCAGTATCATTCCAATCTGATCGAGTCAAGCACCACATCAATCTGGCTACGAGCTGTCGCTACGAGCGTAGATTTCACTTTATCAGCCGTATGTGAATGGTCATGATGAACCCTCGTGTGCGGGTCACACGTCTGATGGTTGATAACGATGAATCAGAAGTTGTGACAGCTGATCTGACAATCACTTTGTCCTCCTTATCTGCTGTGGCCCTAGGTCAACCGCAACCATCATGACGATGAAATCTACCATTGCTCACCATTGCCAGCGTCTTCTAATCGTATCTTCTTCGTCAAAACATTATCAGATGTTCTCAAATGGTGAGAAATATCGATAGCGTGCTGACAAAGCTAACAGATGTACACCATTTGTTCGATGAAAGTAAGGTCCAGCATGCATTCACTTGCTATAAAGCAGACTCACGTAGGCCTAGAAAATAGAACACAGCCACGGAGCTTAACGCCGCTGTCTTAAGTATGAGCTATGCGAACAAGTGAAAAACTAACATGTGTATCTAATGCAACCCCATACCTTCATTACAGATTCTACGCCTTACGTTGAAATCGAAATCAGCTAGAAATAATTAATTACCTCTGTGACTCCTTTCAAAGATATGTCCATCAAAATGGTTTACGCTAAACCAGGATTTGTCCATAAAGACAATAGGATGCCACTTCTGTGTATTTGATCGTCATACAACCTACCACTGCAAACGCAACTGTTTTTCCCAC
Organism: Nephila pilipes; assembly: GCA_019974015.1. Taxonomy (NCBI): domain Eukaryota; kingdom Metazoa; phylum Arthropoda; class Arachnida; order Araneae; family Nephilidae; genus Nephila; species Nephila pilipes. The sequence continues at coordinate 172,946 of BMAW01000572.1, read as the reverse complement.
CGCATGAAACGAAACTGTAACAATGGTCGCTGGACTTACAGTCTGTGAGGCTTCATGAATCGTTGTCTGGGTGGACACATTTCTTGCCAATTTCCTTAATCAGAGTACATGACATGGCTGTAGGATCTCACCAGACCGAGCCGTCAAAAAGTCTCTCCTCACAGGAGTTAATAACCTCAGCCGCAGTCTCTGTAGGTCACGATCTTACAAATCAAATTTGGACACATTCTTGTAAAGTTACATGTGGCAAAATACGACTGTTACACTACCAATTAATGTTCGAATACGACTTTAGGACTACAAACCTGCAGTACAATAATCTCTTTACACAGGCATTACCTTGACCTTGCATTATTCTAATGTTCTGAAATGTAAATCGTTTGAAGATACCAATATGTTGTATCTTTCATGCAAATTTGAGGCTTATTACCCCTCGCAATCATGGTGTTGCATATATATAAAGACCTAAGAAAATTCAAGGGATGGCGCTAATAGTATCGAAAATGGTTTGCTTTAATTAGCACCATGATTCACTAGACAGTTGTGTAAGTCTTAATTACTCATATTCGTGTTCATGACTCATTCCGCACCTCAAAAATTCTGTATCATCTCTTTCCCGGCCGATGAGACCATCGTCGCCTTCTTTGGAGCAGATTTACCAAAAGCAACCCATTGTTTTGCTCGTCGCTTGGTTTTCTTCTCATAGCGATGAATCCAAAAACCATCGCCGTTGACAACTCAGTGCAAAAGGACATCGACTACTCTACAGTATAGCAATCAAATATTGATTTGACAGAAATTGACTACCAAATCAAAACTAACATATGAAATCGATGTCAGATTTATTTCGGCTCCGCTTAACAGATAGCAGCATCAAATGGTAACAACAATTAACCTTAATGATGCTATTTGTTTCCAAATACAAGTACTTTTTGAACCACACTTGTATATCCTTACAAACAATGCTAAAATTGTAATTTAATTCTAACGTAAAAATATCAAATTCAAATTAGTTCATAATCATTAGAGTAATAAAGTTCTTAGTAATAATTATACTGTAAGAATATTGATACAAAATGGACAACAAGCAAAGAAAAATAAATACGATCGCATCAAAAACAAGTAAAAAAAAAATTTTTTTTGAATATTCTTAATAACTATCAAGATAAAGACGCTAAACAAGAGTGTAAAGGAATGGAATTACTGTTACGGGCTTGGGACTTTGACACGGGTTAAAAACAATTTTATAAGATCCTAATAATCCTCACAGCAACCTCACAGCATATAAAAAAAAGTTCAATATCAGAATTTGAAGAATCATAAAAGTGTGAGCAATAAAAATATTCCCAAAAATTAACTTGTGAAATTGATTAAAATAAAGAAAATGTAATAAAAACAAAGATAAGAATTATTAATTTGTATTTTAATAAGTAATGAACAGAATTACGAAACTTATTAATAAATACAAAGAACAATAAATGTTCAACTAAATTTAAACATGCCATAAACCTTCGATTTTATGGAAAAATTACTCATAGTTCCCAAATGAAAATTCCCACCTGTGAAGAAAATACTGTGAAAATTACTATAAAAATCTCACAAAAATTAAAAAATAGTATAATTGCTTACATATTTTTATAAAAAAAATATGAAATAAGTTCAAAATATGTAGGATTATGAATTAATTTCATTATAAAATAATTAGATTGAAAAACAGATATCGTTACTACATAATAAAAGCAATATTAAAAACAGGTATAACCATCTACATAATAATAAAAGAAACTAATTTTATACTAATTATATAACAATATAAAAATCATGTAAGAAACCTTTAACATTTTTTTTACTAATTCTATAAAGTTATTTTATTAATACTGAAGTTACTTATTCTATATCTTTTATTTAAGAATTTTCAAAAATGTTAAAAATTACTAGGAAAAAATTAGCTTCAATATAATATGAAATTTTAATATATTTTTCACCATGTCACCGTGAATCATAGCTAAATTTTGGTAGCGCAAAGTAATAGATTTTCATTATTCAACGTAAACAATAATATTTTTTTATTATTTCATGCAATAATTAAAGGTGTTTTCGTTAATTGTATACAAAATTCTCCAATTATGAGTAAATAAAAGCATGCAATGAAAATATATTTTCAATTTATTTTCAACATCTCTTTGAAGAAGGTCACAGCGTTTAACAAGTGTTCACATTCATTGTATATTTTCTCAACAAAATTCAATGATACAATAAAAATCTTGATTGTTTCTTTAAACTTTACATACATTTGCATTCTGTTTATTTGCTTTAAGTTATAAAAATATTTAGCATTTTTCTTTAAACATATTAACTACTTCATGTTAAGGTTACTTGAAGGTCAATTGAATGCTTCTTATGTAAAATTTTGTTTGTATATTTTTTTAAAAACTTTTTTGTCATATATATATATCCATCTCTTCAAAGGTTGAAATTGTACTACATAAATAACGATGGTAAATTTTTTCTTTAATGTAGGAATTTACGATTGAGTAATATTTCTCAATAATTCTAAATTTCTTTCAGTAAAAAAAAAAATTAATCAAATGCGATATTGAAAGTAATTGAAGGTTTTGAAAAAAATACATGTTTCACGGAAATTTCGAAAGATCGTTGCATAAGAGATTTTAGGAATTAAATCATATTTTCAGTCAATATAAGGGGAAAAAAATCATTGCATTGACAAGGCTTAGTTATTCATTTTGGAATAATTATCGTAAGTAAAGCTTTGCATTTGGAAATGTTACGAAATTATTTATTAATTAATTTCTGTTGTCTTTTATTTTTGAAGTGGTGTATTTTCCGCTATAATAAAGTATTGAAACTAGTTACATTAGATTTTAAATAATTCTTCTTCAATTTAAGATAATAAATCCTTTTATGTTTGAAATTATAAAAGTTTTTCTATTGTGTGTGTGTAATTTGGTGTATTCCCCTGTTTTTTTAATATTTTAATATGTTATAAATATCTCACATTTTTAATTATTGAAGTATTGTTGTTAAAGTTTAAATGTCTCGTGTCTCGTATTTAAAATGTTGTAATATTATTCAGTGCTCAATTTATTTCATTATTTTATACATTTGTGAGAGATATCTTCTTAATGTATTTTAATATATATATATATATATAGTATTAAAATGTAATGTATTTTCTATTTATTAATGTAGTGAATCAAGTTGTCATTTCAAGTGTAAGAAACGTAATTTTTAGTAGAATCTAAACCTATTTTAAAAAGATACGTTAACAAACTATAAATGTAAATGTTAGAAGAGTTTAAAAATCATTTATGTTATAAATTAAGAATTTTTTTGTTGGTTCAAAAGGCTGTTTGAATTAAATGAATTATGAAATTTCATATAAAAATGTGAGTTACGCAAAATAAAATATATATATTGATTTTATTATAATACATTTTTATTTGTGTTACCATGAAAATAAACACAAAGATAAATATATTATTAATTCTGAATACCATTATAGTTTTTACCTTTACTTATATTACATAAATTGATAAATTTTAGTTATATATTCGGAATTTATAAAGTAATGAATCAAAAAATTAAATTCATTTATTTTTATCGAATAGGAATAAAATTATGAAATTGCATTCACAGTTACTTTCCTAATAATTTTGAGATAAATTATTCATATGTTCAATATTGCCAGATATTAAACATTTATCTATTGCTTGCCGACATATAATGTTTTTTTTTTTGTATTCCTTCATTTAGTATTTAAAAAAATTCAGTGTTGTGCGATATACGGAAAATTAATATATCATAAACATTAAATGTTCTTTTTCAGACCGTTTCAAAATTTAAATTTAATGAATTTTGCAACATTTTATTTCATTTTTCGCTTTAAATACTTTAATTTGAACATAATTTCGTTATTCCAAGAGTTATTTTAAAGAAAAAGCTTTTCTGATTTATGAGAAAATAAGAAAAAAAATATGAATGATAAGGTGAGGAGAAACACTTCAGTCGAATAATTTTGCATGTTTCTATGCAACAGTTTTCTTTAATGACAGCAACTAAATTTCCCCATTGCACAAAAACTGAAGAAATTTAATACTTTTAAAATTAATTAGTGTTGCTTTTACCTGCCTCATTTCTATTGAATGTTTAAAAGAGAATTGAAACCTTATCAATATTTTAAACTGAAGAATTTTTTTTATAACCATCGATTTAATTAAATTTTCCACTACACGCGTATCCGGAGTCTTCTCTTTCTCGCATCTGTTTTACAAATTCTACTGATTCTTTTATAAGGTTTCACAGGATAATGTTTTTCTTTCTGCCGTCTGACTAATCAGATTGACTCGTTTGATCTCTTCCATGGAATCACACCTGCAAGATATGTGTACTGGTAGGATATATGCTTTTTACTTTTTTTTTCTCCATCCTTTCTCTCTCTCTCTTTTTATATTTGATCTGTTTCGCAAGAAACAGGGAAATTAGATCCCTGGAAGGTATTGAAGTACTTCTCTTTGCGTTAACTAACTTTTAAGCGTCATTCATCTGGCTTCCAAGGAAATGTAGTATATTTCAAGTAAGAAAATAGGGTGATTTTTTTTTATTTCTTAATGTTCCTACTATTATTCAGTTTTAGTTTTATGTATTTTTAAACTTAAGCACAAGTTAGGAAGATTTACGGATAAAAAAAATTATTCCTGAGGCTTCAAGTTTCGTAATGTTTCTTTTTTGGAATAATACAATAAAGATATGGAGATCTACGGAAATACAATTTACCTAGAATTGTACTATAATTTTCTTAGGTTAGTATAAAATAAGTTTTCTTCATTTGAATGTTATCATTTAATACAGGTGTTGAGAAAGCGTATCAGGTATCATTAATTTAACAATGAATAAATCAAAGCTACAATAATTATTGATATGATTAATGTTGAGTGAGGGAAATTTATCAAGATGCTATATGATTTCTATAAAGCTGATTGATGTGAGTTTATAAAGTATATAAGTTTGGTTTTTTTGGTGATCCTTTGGTTGTTTATTAACGTTTTACAAAGCAGCAACACGACGGCTTTTGACAATGGACCTCGTAATTTTTAACCTTCGTCAAGTGACGAGGACGACATTCCACTCTGCACTCCAAGCCAAGCCAACGAGAGTACTTGGAACCAAAACCAAATTAACATGCATCAACTCCGCTTCACAGTGGGCCTAAAATGGTATCAGGACACGAACCCTAGACTCGAAGAAACACCGCCGGCTGCGAGTTCGCGACCATAACCACTAGCTAACACGGCTATTAGTAAAAATGGGGGGAAATGTATAAAGTTTTTAAAAAAAAGGGCAAAAATTTGACAAAACACTAATGAATATCTACATAAATAACCCTATAAAGCGATTGTGACTAATTTTATAAAGAAGTTACCCGAAAATGATTAGAAATTTAAACAAAGATGACGTTTCAAAATTTTTCAAGAGACATAACGATTCAGTAGCAACTCAACCAGTAAGTAAATATATGCAGCATTAATTGATGATTGAA